>VXBN01000036.1:126575-137199 GCA_013397395.1 Sinosuthora webbiana | reverse complement strand
TTCCTCCCGGCACCGGGAGCCTCTCCTCCTCCTCCTCCTCCTCTCCTCCTTCTTCTCCTCCTCCTACTCCCCGGCACCTTGCGCCGCGGGGCCAGAGGATCCTGGCTTCTCCTGCTCCCCGCCGGCCACCTGGGGATGGAGCAGCCCCCGGTAATCCCGCGGCCCGTCCCAGCCGCAGCAGTGCCGGGATTAGGGAAAACCACCGTGTTTGTGTTGGATCTGACCCCACTGGCTTTATCCCTCTCCTCGGGGCTGGAAGCTTCTGATTTGTGGTGTTTTGGGTGCCGGTCTGGGTTGTAGGATTATAACAAGAAGTATCAAAACCCGGTCTGTTTCCATCTCCATTTCTTCTTGCCACGGCTGCTGCTTTGCTCTTCCTTTCTGGAGAAAACCCAAGTGAGAGTTAAAGACTCAAACACTAGCAATCACAAATCAAGCACTCAAACTAAAAAAAAAAAATAAATAAAATTCAAACTATTGCCCTTACAGAGTTTTTTTCCTTGAAGTGCCCCCCCACACACACAGTGTGATGTCCACTCAAGAAAAGCTTCCCACGTCACCCCTCCAGCACTGCACCCTCAGCAGATCTCAGAGCCAACGTTTCCAAATGAAAGTCTGGCTCCTACGAGTCACAGGATAAAGAAAAACAGCCCCAAGTTTGAAGTTACAGCCATTAAACTGCGACGAGCCAAAGCCTCAAATTAAAATTAACTCAGAAAGTGAGTTTATTTTTACTAGTCTATGAATGAAACGGGGTTTTTTTTCCTGCTAATTTCAGCGTTCCTGCTTCACAGCAGTATCCCAGTTCCCACACAGCATAGTTGCACATAGTTGGTTGCAACAGGGCTGGGCTGGTGCTGCCTCCATCCCCTGCTTGCCCGATTAAATGCAACGATGGCAGCTCAATTTGATAATAATTCCCCGTGGTAATTCCATCTGTTCACTTTTGATTCACTTCCTGATGAACACCACCATCTTGAACTCCGAGTTGGAGGTCAGATTTTTCTTTTTTTTCCTTCTCCCCAGGACTGTACGCCTTTAATCGCTGTGCTGGAACTCCCACAACAAACGTGAGAAGTGAAATGTGCACTCCTCAGGTGAAACCCTGGACAACTTGACCAAACTTAAAGCAGCACCGGCAAGAAAGAACAGGTGGAAATAATAAAAGCCTCCTCCCTATTTTTCCTACCTTCCTTCCTGCTCTTCTGAGAGCACTGCTCCAAAGACATTGTTAAAAGTCAGAAGAACTCAACACCCATAGCTTTCATAATTTTGCAGATTTACCCACTCCAAAATACGAAGGGAGAGCTTTTCCCTCTATAAAACACTCGTTTCCAGCATGTCTCAAGTTTTGCACTTGGTGCAAAGGACTTCAAATTTTCAGAAATTCAAAGTTAGGATGTGAAGGACAAAAATTTTACCTATTTAACACAGAAGCAGCATTTCTGTTTTGAGTCCATTTACAGATTAGCAGCGAATAAAATTATAAAACAAGCTTCAGACTCTCTCAGGAATAACATGAGGTAGTTCTAAGTCTGAAAGCTTGAAGGGTACAACTTGCAAAGCAATGACCCAGCTGCTGCCACGGATCTTAGGAATACCAGCACAAGAAATCACTGGGGGTGTAGAAATAAACCACTTTTAGCCTCCCTTTTATCAAACCTCCAGGCAGAGGTCGGTTTTCTGCAGGATGGTGTGAAAGATCCATTTCTCCACCTGGCAAACCCCTGGCTGAAGAGATGGGAGCCAGACATACCTTGGTGTTCCTGGAGAGCTGGGCAGGTGCTGGCACAGGCTTCCACAGAACAGCTGGAGAAACGTGGTTCTGAGAAGGATCCATCTCTGGCAAGTGAAGGAGTTTTTATGTGAATTCCCCACTTCCAGAGTGCCTGACAGGTAAGTATTTTCCCAGGTTTTAACTGGGTTTTTTTTCAATTTTTTAATAAGCCCTTTTAAAATTAATGGGATTAGTCCATGAAAACAATATGGCACTGCAGTGTCACCACATGTGAACTTAACCCAGCCACCCAGTGGCAGTACCTGGCAATTTGGGAAGACTGGCATTTTCCTCCTGTTTTCCAAGTACTCTTGGAGGTGACACACTAACAATTCTCCCTTTGTATCCTGGTGGGATGAAGGCTTTAGTCACCTGCAAGTTGAGGCAGTGACAGAAGTAGCTGCTTGGAGAAGAATTACGTGTATCCCTAACTGTTTTCAGTCAGCCTCAAGAGCTTTTTCCCCCCTCTCTGTCCTATTTCAGTCAATCCAAGTTTTCCCACACGGACGGATTTTTAGCTTAACCTGGTGAAATCAGCCTCTCCCAGAGTCTGGAGGCTGCCAAGACCAGTGGTATGGCAGAACATGGATAAAACAATAGTATTTAATCATTCAGAACACCCATCTCAGCACTAAAAACCTGTCATCACCCCTGGCAGCAGGTGTAACATCCCTGCCCTGCTCCTCTACCTGTGGCAGAGCTCACAGCCCGAGCCTCGTGAACTCAGTTTGACCCACAAGGATTCCAGGTTCTTTGGAGTGCCACAAACTCCCCTACAAGTCCAGGCTGAGGCTGAGTGCCAGCCTAAACCCTGCATTCCCCACAAATGCACACAGGCTCCTAGGACAACCCCTTCCTTGTTTGGGCAAACGCTTCTGCGTGCACCGACCGTGAATCCCGGCCCTTCTCCTTGGTTAAACTAACAGCAGGTTCACATAAAACAAATCTAAAAGCCCTCATACATCATCTATCTGCACTGCTAAAGGTGCTGCAGCACCCTCTCTCTTCCACAGTGATTTCCTGAGGCCAGCAATGCCACTGCAGCCACGCTTAGTGTGGCAGTTAAAGTGATTTCTAAGGCACGTTGGCCCAAAACCCACACGTACAAGCCCCACGCTGCATGTCTGGGGACTAAGCTCATTGAAGAGGAGTCCTCTCATGTTGTCTTCCTCCCTTTCATCCCTCCCCCCGTGCCAATCAAGCATCCCAGGGTAAAAAGAAGTCACAAAGCACTCCACAGCTCGTACAGCACTGTTTCAGCACGGCACAGACCAGGGGCATTGTTCCTTTGCCAATCCATAGCGCAGCAACACGAGTTCAGAGCCACACCTGAACACCTGCTGAGCCCATGAGCTCCTTCTCTTGCTCCCCCTGACCTCCAGAGGTCCTGATTTACTGTCTCCCCAGGGCACTTGGATTTTCCAAGTTCAGATTCTTGCAGGAACATTTGTTATTCTACGGTTTTATTCTCCAGGAGTGCACTCAGCAGTCTGAGAACTTCTGGTTCAAGCTCACCTGTACATTTATAATATTTCTTAAGTGTGTAAAGCCTTGGCAATGAAGACATTCAACTGCACTGGCACTGCTTTTCCCACTCACAACACGAAAAGTCTGTTGTGGGAAGCCTCCCTAAAGGGAATTTTTTTGATCAAATTCTCAGCAAAGCACCCCACACAACCAAAAATAACCAGCATGGCCTGACAGGACTCGGTCACCCTGACTGACAGCAGCCAAAGGCTTCAGATGGGAGCTCGAAGAATTCCCATGCAGACAGAACTGAGAAACCCCTTGGAAAAACAAGGCCTACCTCCAATAATAGGAATGATTTAAAGGCACAAACTTTTCCAGATTTGGACCAGCCAATCCTTTCTGGGACCACCTTACATTTCGGGGTGCAGCTTTACGTGAACACGCGTTTAGCAACAGACCACCCCCCCAAAAAAAAAAAACCACCCGAGGAGAAATTCCAACACCCACACAGGAGAGAAGGGCGGGAGCGCCATCTCCTGGAAAGAAAGCAGAAAACACCGGGAAAGAGCCGGTCCTGCAGTTCCTCCTATTCCAGAAAAGCAGGTGAGGAAAACCGCATCAGAGCAAGGTGCATGTTCACACCCTGACCCCCACAAAACACATCCAGCTCTTCCTTAAAAAGGCCATTTGCTTGGTTCTGACAACAGGCTCCAGTTTCCACGAGCTCCATTTATTTTCTGTTCTCACAGAGCATGATTTGAAGGACACCATTTGCTTCCCGAGCTCGACCGTCAGCTCTACCAGGAAAAGACATCAGGTGCTAACGGATTCCTGGACAGGTTTTTGTTGATCCCCATCAGCTGCATTTTCTTCTTCTTCTTTTTCTTCTGCTTTCTCCACCTGAGGTAGGATTCCATCGAGGTTCAGCAGCAAACCTTCACTGGTGGAAGACCTGATAACCAACCTCTGCACAATGGGATCTAGGAAGACAAAGGGCACCACCAAACTGGTCACTCCACCTCCTTCCACGTCTCCAGGCTGGCTGCTCTCAGCAAATATTTTCAACCAGGCAGTAAAAGAAGACCTCAAGAGCCAAGCTTGAACACTCCAGATCAGCAGAAAAGCTACTCAGACAAGAAAATATAATCCTTACTAAACTGGGCTGATGCAAATTGATTTAAATCCATTACAGAAAAAGCCAGCCAACAAACTCCTTTCTGCATCAACCTGTTACATTTCAAGCCAGGCAACTCCTGATAGTTTTTATTTGGGCTTCTCCAGGCACGTGCACTTGGCTTTTTATGGTCTGGCCTCTGCAGCTGCTATGAACAGCCTCACTGGGAGGGAGGTAAGATCATCCTTCTGGCAGGCATTGAGCAAGTATTAACATAAAAAAAAAGAATGGGGTTTCATCTTACACAAAGCTCCTTCCCTAAAATTATTTCGTGAATCACCATTTCCTCTCCAGCTAAGCAGATGCCCTTGGCTTAAAGCTGACTTCCTGATTTCCTTTGTAGATCCTTTTGCTAAGGAATTTTTTTAAAAAAGAAAGAAAGAGGTTTTCCCTTGGAGGAGCAGGAATTCCAGAGGTTCTTTGAGAACAGAAAGGTCATTTAGTGACAATCCAGTAAAGAACACCCATCTCCTGAACACCCACATCAGAATGAGGACTCCTTACCGAAATTTGGTGGCTTGAAGGTGCAGATATCGTGGATGATTGTCTTCAGGTTGGCAATTATGTGCTCAGTGGGCATATCCAGCTGCAAAAGGAGAATGCCAAGTCACTTATGGAGCCCAGGTGAATAAATCTGAAAGCACTGGTGTTTATGTTCATCCTGCATTCGGACAGATTTCCTCTGTCCCTGTGAGGGAGTGACAAATCCCAAAAACGACTCAGGGAAAAGAAGTATTTTATACATGCTGATATAAATACACTGTTCTCCACATTTCTGCTCAAGACATGGAATTCCAGGGCTCTGGAACAACGTGTAGCCCTTGAAAGGTGAAAAGTCTTTAAAAAAAATCAATATATATACAGAAGTGCTTCTGCAAAAACCTTGTTAAAATTAAGGACTTGGGGAAAGAAGCTTGGAGAAGCACCACGAAATGCACCAGCTCCAAAAACATCAACATCTAAAAGTGAAGGCATTGAGAAGCTTGAACAGCATGAGATCACTCAAAAGAATCAACTCATCAGCTCCATAATTAAGACATGTAATGCTCAGAGGGTTCCAAGCACTTCAAAATAGCTCTTTCCCACATCCAAATGAGCATCCCAGCTCCCAAACCAGCTTTCCAAGGTAAATCCTTGTGGATGCACACCTATCTTGCTGTTCCAAGTTTGGAGCACTTCTCCCCAGAGCAGCACAAGGTGCAGGTAAGTTATTTGTTCCCTTTTTTTTTATTTCTTAATTCAGTTTGACTCCCTTCAACAGCAAGATCCAGAATTCCAACTACACACAAAAATACAGACAAGGAAGCCCTTGGAATGCCTGTGCACAGCTCAGAGCAGCTAATCAGAATTAATTAACTCATTAATCTCCAACACTGCCAGGCAAAGCTCCAGGTGTTTCCTACCCTTCCTTCCAGTGCCACCCTCAGCTGGAGGAAAACTAAACAAGAGGCAGGATTACCTAAAGACACAAACCAGAAGGAAAACAAAAAAAAACCCACTACAGCTTAGGGCAGAGAAAACAAATAAATAAGCCAAAATTAATGTTTTAACACAAACAATTGACATTTGTGCAACAAACAGTTCTTGCTTTCCACTCCAGTCCACAACCATAGTTACCAAAAATTAGAAGTCTTTAATTATTTGGTTAAAGCAAAGACTTTTTGACTCTCCTGTGCATATTGACCATGGACTTACAAACCCATGGTTTATTTACTTACCAAAAAAACCCCCAAAAAAGAAGTTTAAAACCAGCTAAAGATGCCACACAACAAAAAGCTCTATTTTCTTCACAGGTTAGTCAAGGAAAATGGCCAAAAGTCTTGAGAAACAGATTGAAAACACGTTTTTTTTTCCTCCCTCTCTTTGAGTACTACAGTTCTGCTCAGGAAGAGAAAATTTAAGAGCTCTCTACACAACTTACTCTGGCTATCCTTGTCTTGATTACATTCTCATCCTGTACTGCGTACTCGTGGCACTCTCTGAAGAACTGCAGCATTTTGGGAATGTCACTGCGAATTGAATCTATCAAAATAAAATAAAAAAAAAAGCAAAGGAGTTGTCTGAGTAACACTTACTACCACAGGGAGGTGTGGCAGCAGCAAAGAGAGAATTCAATCTGTTAATTAAGGCAAGTGAACTCTGCTCCAAAATGCAGTTTTCACAGACAACAGCGTCCTCACTGAGGTTATAAAATCTGTTTTCATGTTCCCTCCTTCCCCATTCATCAGGATTAAAAAGGCATAAGGGCAGCGAGCAGGCAAATTTATCTGGGTTTTAATCCCAGATTTCCCTGCTGTAGGAAAAAAAAATGGGATTCCTAAAGTTACCCTTACCCAAGACAAGTGGTGCAGTCAGCTTAATACTGGATGGAACTGCTCATCCTCACCAAAAACCACCTCCAGTGGCACCCCTGGGGCTCCACCTCCCCCAGGAATCTGGAACAGCTGCAACAAAGAACTGCTGCTTACTTCTCCTGGTGCTGGGGTACTTCCTCTTCAGCTTGTTCCTCAGGGGAAGCAGCTTGGGTATTATGGCAGGCACAGCCACGTAGAAATCAGCCTGGACCTCATCCTCCAGGATCTGCAGCAGACACAATTCCACAGAGCTGGTTTCAGCTGACCTACGGAAGTGCCCAAGCACAGAAACCAACCTCTCACTCATCCCACTGCCTGCTGCCTCCCAGGCAGAGTTCACAGGGTTATCAGGCTTCCTCCCCAGGCCCCAGTCCTGTTCAAATCAGGATATTTATGGAATTCTTTAAGAAAGGTAAGTACCCATTTCATCAGTTCAACCCCTCCCACGATGGCAGCTCCGTGCTCTCGAGCGACTTCAGCTTCCTGCGCGTTCTGTTGAGAGAAAAAAAATTAATTATAAATCAATTTTAAATTATATATTAATTATAAAGGGCTGGCCCACCAATCAGGCTGCTGTCAGCTGAGCTCAGGGACACAATTCCAAGCAATTGTGTAATCAAATAAACTCTGAGATCATCTCACACAGGTAAAAGGATTAATTGGCAAAGGACAGCTTTGTGCTGGACACAGAAACCCCCTGAGGGGAAAGGAATCCCGGCTCACCCACCTCTGTGAACACCAGAACCTTGTTCACTTCGTCTGTAAAGCGATGGGGAAGGGTGACGCTGCTGGAGAAGGGATCCACTCTTTTCTGGCAAGTGAATTAAAAACAAAAAAAATTAAAAATTAACAAGATGAAATCATAACTTGAGGGTAAATGGCACAATCACAGGGAGCTGGTGCCCTGAACACAAAGGAAATAAACTGCAAAGGAGGTGAGGGACTGCAGCCCGTCTCCACAGGTCTGAACAGAGCCAAAGGCTTCCCAAAAGTGCCAGAACTCCCACGGCCTCTCCCAGCCCACCTTCTTCTGCAGCGCCATGTCCAGGAACGCGCTGATGTACACAAACTGCTTGGGGTGGGTGAAGTCCAGCTCCTGGAACCTCTTGAGCATTCCCACGGCCTGCTCCAGCCCGTAGGAGGGTCTCCTGTAGAGCCACGTCAGGTACACGTCGTCCACGGGCTTGGTCATCAGCGCCCGCCTCCGGGGCGGGGGCTTCTTCTCCTTCTCCTGCCGGCCCCTCCTGGCGTCCTTCTTGGCGGCTCTGAACACCAGAGAACCCCAGACACCGTGTGAGTTACGGCAGGGATGGCAAATTAAACAACAGGAAGCCAACAGAAGGACGGGAAGGGTTTGACACCCATTCCAGGAGTTCACCAGCCTTCGTGCTGACACGTAACCCCGCTCATACCCCGCAAAAGCACGGCGCCAAAACTCTCCCTGTGCCGTTATCACGGAAAACACTGCAGGCTGTTCTCCGGGAGCAGGCGGGATGCCCCCAGGGTCAGCGGGCTGTGGGACCAGCACTGTGCACACCAAACCCCCCATCACCACCCCCACGGCCAAGGCGGCCTCCCGGGATGCCGGACCCGCACTCACTTGGCTGCCGCCGCGTAGGGCCGGGCGGCCGCGGGGCTCGGCACGGCGGGGACGGCGAGGCGCTGCTCCAGCCCGGGGAGGAGCCACCCGCACCGCGGGGCCAGAGCTGCGGGGCAAGAGCAAACATCGCCTCAGACAAGCGCCGCGGCCTCCCGCACCCCCGACCCGCCCGGGCGGCCTCCCCCGACCCTCGGCGGAGGCGGAGAGGCGGCGGCGGGCGCGGTGCCCGTGGCTCCCCCGGCGCGGCCCCCTCACCTCGCCACAGGCAGCGGGCGCCGGGCGCCGCCATTTTGCCGGGCCGCCCTGGTGCACCGCCGGAACCGTTCCCCGCGGAACTCGCTGCCCGAGGCCGGGAAGAAGCGTTCCGGCCGGGCGCTTCGGCGGCGCGCCACCTGCCGCCGTCCCCCCCGCCCGCCGCGCCCGGGCCTGCCGTTCCGCGGGTGCGCGGGTTCCGGCGCCTGCCCGCTGCCCGGGGAGAGGTGGCCCATGGCCGGGGGCTGGTCAAAAGCCTCAGCTCGCTTCTTCACCGGCCTGAAGAGGGGCCTCGGGGCAAACCCGGGGTTGTCTCGTAGCGCTGCAGGCCAAACTGGTCCCCCTTCCCCGAATCAACATGGCGGCGGCTCCTGAGGGCAGCCAGGGCCGCGGCCCTCGGACATGGAGGCGATCACGCCTGTCCAGCCACGTCTGCCTTGCCAAACATTGCCCGTCTAAGGCTGCTGCCAGCCACGTGTAATTCCAAAAAGAGATTTTCTGGCTGCCACCTCACCCCTACTCCCTTGCAGATTGGGTAGGAAAGAGATGCCTAAATCACTCTCCTGGAGCAGCATCCACTTACAAAGACTTTTTAAAACCATGTCCTGAGCTGTTCAGATTCACACCACAAACTGTAATGGTTAAAGGGGGCTTTTATTCCACACTGATGTGCTTTTGACTGAAAACATTCCAATCCCGTCGTCTTCCCCAACCAGTGCAGTGCCCAACACACCTTAAATTAGGGACATGTGGCCATGTAAACGTCCACAATCAAATCAGGTCCGAGATAAAATCGGGCATATGTAAATGTAAATACGTAAAATCCCCCAATGGATCCGCGTCCAAGAATTTTTAGATCAGGCACAGGTGGCTGTGCAAAGCAGGTTGTGACCAAACCGTGTTCATCCAGTCCAGCTCCCGGCTCGGTGTCCCGGGAAAGGACGGAGACGGGGAGCTGTGGGGGCGGCAGGAGGCCAAGGAACCCTCCTCGGTTAAAAAGCCTCAGCTGAGGAGTGACAAACATTTGTTTAAAACCCAAGGGGGGGAATGAAATGATTTTGGATGGGCACTGGGCTCCTGTAGATGGATGTGAGGTGTTCAATGGTCACCTGTGGCCGGGTGACCTTCACCATCTTCCCGCAATCCCCGGCAAACCTCCGGCTTTTCACACACGAGGTCCCTGCTGTGGACCTGGGATTTGGGGAGAAACACACGCTCACAGTCAATGTGACCAACACCTCCTCGCTCACTCCAAGGCCTGTTCCCTACCAACACCCCTTCCTTCCATGGCTGAGGCACCTTCTGCTCTCCGGCCATCAATGAACCTTTCGGGTCCAGCATGAGCCCAGGCACCTGCAGCAGAAAGAAAATTCCAATTAAAAGCCCAAGAGCCCGACGTCTTGTCCCTCCCTGCGCTCAACCACTTGTTGCTTCCTCGGACACTCCTTACGTCTCCCTGGTGCTTTTTTTTTTTTCTTTTCCCCAGCACCGTTTTCCCTCTCGGGCACGCAGAGCCACGTCCCTCCCCGTGCCCGGCTGCTGCTCCTGTTTTATCTTCCAGCCCACCTCTCCATCCCAGCGGGCACCCAGAGGGATGCTGCTGTGTCTGGGCGGCGATGGGCTTTAGCACCAGAGCCACATTCACCTGCGCTCCCCGGCTCCGGCTGCCCACGGGGACCCGTGCCACCGACACTGGGGCGCCGAATAAAACCCCGTTGCCGGGAGGAGGAGGAGGGACAAGGGTGTCAGGCGCCGACGAGATGCCCGCACGCTCGAATCCCCGCTGAACGCGGCGCACCCCGGATTCCCGGGCGGACTCTTCCTTCTCCCTCCGCAGCGCGATGACAGCCGCGTCCCCGGCTGTAAACCCGGGGGGTAAAACCGAGGCGGGGACAAGGAGGGGGGAAACCGCGGCGGTCAGTCGGGGCGGGCAGCTCTGCCGGGCCGGTGCTGCGGCCGCCCGTCCGTGAGCGCCGACACGGCCCCGCCAGCGCCCG
>VXBN01000036.1:69329-126313 GCA_013397395.1 Sinosuthora webbiana | reverse complement strand
GGCCGGGCCGCCTGTGCGGGGCTGCGGGCAGAGCCCCCGCCGCGGCGACAGGGACAGCGGGCCGGCCCGGAGGCCGCGGCGGCCCGAGCTGCCCGGGGGGATGCCGGAGCCTCGGAGCCGCGCGGGGCGAGCCGCGCTCCTGGGGCCGATGCCGGGCACGGGGGGAAGATCGGCCGTGAGGCGAATCCCGGCCGTGGGGCGATCCCGGCCGTGGGGCGAATCCCGGCCGTGGGGTGAACCGTGGTCGTGGGGTGAAGCCGGGCCCCGGCGTGAACCCCGGCCGTGAGGTGAACCTCGGCCGTGGGACACATCCCGGCCGTGGGACGACCCCCGGTCGAGGGGCACATCCCGGCCGTGGGATGGATGCGCCCCAGCTGCGGGGTGAATGCTGGTGGTGGGGTGAATCCCGGCCACGGGGCGAAGCGCAGCCTGGAGGGGAAGCTCAGCCGCGGGACTAATCCCAGCCGTGAGGTGAGCCGTGGCTGTAGGGTGACACTTGGCCGTGGGGCGAATCCCGCCTGGCCCCGAGCCCTTCACGGCCGCGGTGGGAGCCTGGCCCGGCGCCGTGGGTGACCCCCGGTGTGTTGGTGAGCGTGTCTTTGGGGTCAGGATGCTTTGGGGTCAGGATGCTTTGGGGAGACACTGGTCCCGCCGCCTTTCCCCGTTGGTTTCCCGATGGTCCGCAGCAGGTCCGTAGGAGGAAGATGACAGGAGTGTCACCTGCAGTAAAACCTGGGCTGCCGGCCCAGGCCGTGGTGCTTGCAGATGAAGGCACACGCTTAAACAGTGAGTTTTGTTACGGTCTGGGGCTGCCTTGTTAAACTGAAGTGCTTCTGGTGAATGTGGTGGAGGGCTCCCAGCCACGCCACATTTTATCTGACCTTCTGGAAATCTTTAGGCCGGTGGCTTTTACTGGGCCCCTTTCTGGAAACTTTGAGTATTTGTTTTGGGGAGGTACAACTTCTCCTGAGCTGCCATGCTGATAAGGATTTTACGCGGCCTTGGTTAAGCAGGGAATTTTTTACAATTAAAGCCATGTCGGTGCCCTCCCCTCTCTGTGATGCTCAAAGTTAACCTAGAGGGGCAAACACCCACCCAGGAGTTGTTCGTGGTACGTAGACATGGCTGATAACGACAGCAATGGCGATGTGTTTATTTTTAAAAAGCAAAAAATAGCGCTTTATTCCCAACGACAACGTGACACGACCCAGGGAATTCCTAGAAGCTGTGTCCCAGTCTGGAGGGCAAGAGAGCTCTCGTTGAAGGCAGAGCACGGCCTTTACAGCGACAGCACCGCCGGTGATTTGGTTTCTGTGTTCTCCCTGTGAAAACCAGGGACGGTGGTCCTGCCACGTCCTGACTCCCAGACGGCAGCATCCGTGGGCACGGCCACGTGCTGGCAGAGCCTCCCAACAGATCCAGGCTTTGCCTGACCCGACGTCCTGGACGGAACCCCGCTCCCTCCCCACCGGGGGAGGCATTTCCAGCCCGATTTTAGGACGGTGCTGGGGAGCAGGAGGACGGCGTGCTCCGGAATAACGCCCAGCTGCAGGATGGTGTCGCTTCGCCCAAACTGAGCTGGTGTTCGAGCCCCAGCCTGGGCCTTAGATCTGCTCCATGGGTGACTGAGGATGCAGCAGCCCCACCGCAGCGCGTGTGTGCCTGTTGGGTTTCACGGAACAGCGGAAATTCTGCAGTGCTCTGCCGCCTGCTAAACAAATCCTGTTGAACACTCTCAGCTTCGTTCCCTCCTTACTATTAAAAGCGGGGGCCGCTCCAAGTGCTCCGAAGTACGGCGGAATTTCATTTATTCCCTTTCATCTCTTCCTACAGGGGCTCTTCCTCGTTTAGTTTGTGCGTTTAACTGAAGGACAGGACTCGGTGTAAACGGCCCGTAGGCGTTCCCTGTGCAAAGCTTAGTTTTCCTCTCCCATCCCTGGGCAGACCCTGGCGTGTCAGGGGCGAGACTCCCCATCGGGAGGGCGCTGGACGAGCTTTACCTCGGCTGCAGCGTGAGAAGGGCGGAATTCGCGGATCCGTGCCAGCGGAGTTTCCCGGCAGGTCGGCACGGGGCACTTGTGCTGGAGCGCGCCCCGTGGCTGCCAGAGCCGTGCCAGCAGCAGCCCCAGCTGCGGGAGCAGTTATCTGCAGAAGTGCACTCTCGCTGATAGGGCTTGTTTTCGTTTGCTGAAGGGGGGTTTCTCCCCGTCCCTGGTAGCAGCAGCGCTTCCAGGGATGTGGCCTGCTCCGGCATTTATCTGCCTGCCTGGGAAGGGAAGGGAGGGTTGCTCTGGGTGTATCTGCCTCTCCTCTCCCCATCCAGAACCTGTAGGAGCTCCATGGCATTTGCAGTGGGAATTCTCTTGTGGTGTTTTCCTTCCGTCGGGAGGCGCTGATAAATCTTGGGTTTCGTGGGGATAAACCGGAATTGTTTTTGTTGTTTGCCATTAACAGCCGTGGTTTTGCAAAAAAGCCAGGCAGGCTTTTGACCAGGTTTAGCTTCCACACCAGTCCTAGGAGAAATAAGCCAGGAAGTGATCCCAGGGTATGTGTGTGGACTCCGTTAGGAGAATGAAAAAGCACCAGTGGAGAAAAATTAATTAATTTCCACGCTGGGTAAGTCTCTACTTCATTTAAATCTAACCCACCAAGAATTAAAAACTTAGAGTGAGGTAGATCACAGCAGCCACTGGCTTTTTTTTGTTCGAGTCAATGTGCACAAACGGGGGGGATATGTTTCTTTTTTTCCTTACTAAAACCTTCCCCAAGGTTTTAAGTGATAAAATCATGCACACTTACCAGGAAAACTTCTTGAAACACCCCCAGGAAGTTCTGCTGCCATCAGCTGTAACCTGCTGGACACTTTTGGGTTACTTGGGTTTAAAAGGGGAGATAAATCCAAATAAGTGCTTACTTTTTACTTGGCCACTGTTTATTGGAAAGAGGTTTTGGGAGTGCCAGAAGGGCACTTGAGGCACGGGATGTAACCTGATTTGCAGGCTACTGAGAAAGCAGCAGGAACAGTGGAGCTCAGTTTTTTGGGAGCATAAGATGGCATTTGTGAAAATTTAAAAAAAAAAAAAAAAAAGTTAAAATATGTCTTAGGCATATTTAGATTCAGGAGGATTTGCTGTGGATTTAGTGCTTTAGAGCATTAAATGCTAAGCCTCTTGTAATATTTTTTTTTTTTTTTTGGTCCAGATTCTGTGGTTCTCTTGGTGGCAGGCTGTAATCAAGGCTTGGGTGCTTGTTACAATGACAGCGTGGTGTAACTTCACCTTCTGATTAATTCTTTGGGTTCCAGTGATTTGTCTGGGCAGCTTCTCCATCTCACCTGTAATTTAAAAACAAAAAAGGGGTTTCTTTATCAAGATCCTTTGGTGGTGACAATATTTCTGCAATTCTGCTGCTCCCCAGCAGTGCTGGGCCTGACCTGGGTGCTCTCGTGTGGGAGAAAATTCCTCTCTCAGAGCTGAAAACGAGAAAACAAAATTAAAATTTCCACACTTCCCCCAAAACAAAAAACAAACACCAAACTGAAGTTACTCTGAGTAAAAGTGGAAGAGAATCTTCCTGGAATCCTGTTCAGAAGAACAACTTTTGGAGTCTTTTGGGCATCTCCCTCCAGAGATGTCACTGTAGGAGTGTTCAGCCACCACCAGGAAGCGATTTGACAGGGGGGCATGGAAAACAGAATTAAAGACAGTAATATATGCACGTGTGAAACATGTTTTATCCCTTTGAGGGGGGAGAAGTTAAGCCAGCACTTAGAAAAGTGCTCCAGGACGAACAAAAAGCAGCTCTGAGCAGTTGTAGCTACAAGTGACGTGCAGTCAGCAGGCACAGGGGTTTTGGGAGCTGCACCCATAGCAAGGGAAGAGAAGAGAACACCCCAATGAGCTGTTGGGTGTCCTGCACAGCAGTAATTGTAACCTGTGAGTGCAGGCACAGAGCAGTCACATCCCTGTGTGCTCACCCCGGCTCTGGCATTTCCTGATGGGAGTCATTAGTGGTGTTTATGGCTGCACCATTTATCCTCGGCGTTCACTCGGTGTTTTTTCTGAGAAAGACAGAAAAAAGGTGAATGGAAGGGCTGTGGGTCTCCAATTGCAGATGTGCAGGGTGTGAAGGCTGGGGTGTAAGTGCAGGTTCTGAATTAAAACGATCCCTTCAGCAGGAGTTCAGTTTTGGGTTCCCCACTTGCAGCTGGAAGGTTGGGAAATTTCAGACGTGAAGGGACAAATCCTTCAGAACACCTTGCCACCATCCCTGTTGATGTGAATCTGGATTGTTCCTCGCCCTAAACAGAGCATAAAGGGAAACCTCTTGTGCCCTCAGCCAGGAGCAGCAGGGATTTTTATGGCTGGGGAACTAGCAGAGGCAGCTCTTGTCCCGTGGGCCTTTCCCCATCCCAAGTTACGCACCCACCTGTACTCTCCAAGGCTGTGTTGGGAAAGGGGGATGCAAAGCAAAGCTGCTGCTAAGTGTCCTTTATCCCGGCCACCAATCCTTCCACAATCACCTCTGCAAGTCAGCAGCTCCCCACACTTCCCTTCCAGCGGCCTGGAAGGGAAGATAGCCACTTAAACATCTTCCATGTCCCTTTTTAAAGCCAAAAACAGCTCCCAGGCTGAGGCAGCTCCGCAGGAGAGGGAGGAATGTTTAGCCTCGTGTTGCTGCAGAGGGAGCCTCCCTCCTTGCTTCGGTGTCAGACACAGTTCTTTTAAGTTCATCAGATTCCAGGAGTACAAAGGAGAAGTACAAAACCCATAAGCTTTTGGTCAAGCTGTTAATAATAATCAGGATTTGTGGATGGTGTTCAAGTTTGCTGTTTACCCTTTAGGGCAGCTGAATGAATTGCTTGGGTAGTTTTCCCCCCTCGCTTTTCAGGAATGCTTCCATCTGAGTGAACATCTTTGTGCCTTCTAATCACAAATTAGTTTTGCTTTTTTGGGGTTGGTTTTTATTTTTTTTTCTTCCTAAGAAATCAATCTAAAGGCCCTTTCAAAAGGCTCTGGATTTAAGCACCATCCAAAGAGAGTGCTGAAGCCCTCCTTCTGCAGATTTGTAGCTCTTTTTTTTTTTTCCCCATAGGAAAAAAAACTCCCAGGAAAACTGATAAAGGGGGAAAGCAGAAAACATACTTTGTGTGCTTTGCTGAATATCACCATCCTGTGTGAGATCACAAGGGGGGGGGTATATGTCACAAAAAAAAACCAAAAAGTCCTTTATCCTGAGTCAGCCTTGACATGTGAGGAATATCCTTTGCTCTTCCTGCTTCCCCTATAGCTTGAAATTCAATTTCTGCTTACTGCATTGCATTACTTTACAACTGGCCCTGGCAGTGGGAAAGAGCCGGCACAGGATGAATGACTGCCCAGCCAAAATTTCCCCTTGTGAACGCCTTTCCTTTAATCCCTTTTTGTTCTGGAAGGTTAAGAAAGCAAAAGGAGAGCAGGGCCAGATGACTTGTCACATACCAGAACAGTCCCAGGTGCCAGGAAGAGCCGGGCTCACGTTGTTTTCCTCCAGCCAAGTCACATCTTGCCACTGGGAGCAGGTCAGCCTCCAGGGACGTGTTTGTACCTGTGCAACGAGCCTCTTCCTCCTCCTCCTCCTCCTCCTTAGTCTGGAGCAAAAGACTGGGAAGGAGTGGAGTGCATCCGAGGAATCGGGAGTGTTTGGAGTGGATGAGAGCAGCACATCTACTCAGGAGGTGTGAGACCTGTGGATAGAGCAGGAGGTTTGAGACAGGGCCTGTGCTGAACTGCCAGGGTGGTTTTCTGCCTGCTCTAGGAACCCCCCAGCTCCTTCCCGTGCAGGTAAAGGGGGAATCATTCAGTTTTAAGCCACTGGTCATTTATTTCACAGCAGCTGAGCAAAACAGCCCTGGACGTGGGGAGATGAGCATAACTCACAAGTATTTTCTGCTTGGGAAATGACGTGGTTGAAAACCTCAGGCTGTCGACGAGGCTTCAGCATTCCTGAATGCACACCTGCCTCTTGCACCCACCCACTGTGTCTGTGCTCGTCCTTTGCTCTCGATTTCTGTACAGCAGGGGAGGTTTGGACTGCAGTTGTCTTCTTTCTTTTGGGGAGCTCTGTAATTAAAGCAGGAGTGCCTGCCCCTGGATCCCTGGAAGTGTCCAGGGCCAGGTTGGATGGGGCTTGGAGCAGCCTGGGACAGTGGAAGGTGCCCTGCCCGTGGCAGGATCCCATCTGTAGATCTGGATGGGCTTAAAGGCCCCTCCCATCCAAACCAGTCTGGGATTCTGTTTGGAAGTTTAAGCATGGTGTAAATGCTCATGGGAAGGACTGGGACAATCAGATACAGAAGCAGCTGAACTATCTTCTAATATTCAAATAATGTGCTTTGCTCAGGCCATTAGGCAAAGTTTTCTTCTTCTGAGATTAAAATGCAAAGTACATTTAAACACACCCTCTGGAGGACAGGGTTTACTCCTATAAACTGGGGGGGTTTTAACAGATCCCTTCTCTCTTCTGCTGAGCATGCAAGCCCAGCAACTCTGAGCACTAGTGCAGCATCCTGTGGCCTGTTCAAAATGAAAAGGCTCATTTATTGTGCCAGTGATTGCAAAACAGTTTCCACTATCGGTGTGTGCTTTTTCCTTTGCCCTTTTTTTTTTTCTCCTCCTTTCTTTTAAAATCTTGAGCTTTGACTCATCCAAACTTACCTGTGGTTGAACAAGGCAAGCCTTGTAACTCCAAAGCTGTTTGAATTAAGTTTTACAGTGTCAGGTTTCTTTGGACTGTAGAGGGGGAGTTAACTGAAGCGTTGCTGGGCTTTGCTTGTTTTGTGGAAGTGCTGGCAGTCTCCCACCGAAAAGGGAAGATATAGATATAGAAGTGGAAATAATCTCATTTCTTTTCTCCTAGCACAACCTTTGCTTTGAAGGATGAAAGGGTATTGATGATGATTCCAGCTGTACCCTACGGTTGGTTCATTGAGAAGACTGCTCCCGAGGAGTTCCTGCAGTGTGCGTGGATTCACAATCCCCCTGCAGTTCTGCTCACCAAACAGGTCAATAGCTGACTTCTCTCCAGGTATTGATCCTGAGGAGTTGAATGAGGCTCGGTGTTGGCCCGCAGCAGCAGCCTGAGCAGGGTGTTTATCACTTCTGGGGAGTGACTGAATGGCTGTCAATGGCTCGCTCTGCTCGTGCTCTTGGGAGTTCTCCGTCTCCCCGGGCCTAGGAAAACCTCCTGCTTCAAGCTGCAGCCATTCCTGGCTGCTTCTCCTCCATGCCCACAGCCCAGGCTGGTGTTTTGTCTTGATCCAGCGCTGGCTTCTTCCTTCCCCAGACTCCCAGTGACTTCAGTTCCTAATCCTTTAAGCCACTCAGTCCTGGATCTCATTAGAAGCCCAGCACTCTCCAGGGGATGGAGCAGCGTTGCAAATGGGTCATTTCTCTGAAACAGTGCAAGATACTTGTGTAAATAAATAAGTACACTGTTTGAACCAGCCCTTTGGGGGCTCCTGATGACATTTATTTACAGGCTGGCTGCTGGAAACGCTTCTTGCCCTACAGTAGCCCCTTGCATGCATTTCTGGTAAGCAGAGCCGTATTTTGGGGAGCAGCCCGCCCTGTGTTTGCATGTGAAGCAGCCTCAAGGGCTGCTCTGGGAGCACCAAGTGTAAAAGGCACCTGCAGACAAAGGCAGGTGTCACTCAGTGACCTGATGTGGATGTTCAGGAGGTGCCATGCACACACTGAGAGGTACCAGGCTGCTTCCAGCAGGGCAGGAGCTGTTCCAAAGGAGTGAGGCCTGACTCTTAACCAAGCACAGCAATAAAAAGCAGCTGTGTAATGCTGTGTAGGGTTTCCATGCAGTAAATAGTTCAGCTGGCCCTGTAAGTGGGGGTGTGACATGGAGGAAAAGGAAGGTGGAAACGTGGATGTTCTTGTGTTACCTGTGATTTAAGAGAAGACTGCTTCACTTAGAGGAGATGAGGGAATGAGGGGAGGAACTAGTGGGTGTCTGTCAGTGGGACAATTAGCATTTCCATCAAGTGAGTGCCAGTTGGCCCTGGAATTAATCGAATACAGCTCGTTCCCTCCCTTCCCACTCCTCCCCTTGGCTTTTGCTGTTTGCTTCTGTGACTTGTCTGCTTTTCTGGGCTCAGAGAGATAACGTGGAGCCCCCTGGGATCCCAGCACCACTGAATTTACTGCCAGCTGCAGGTTCGTGGTCACCTCTTACCTTTCCCTGTTTCCCAGCTTGAATTTCCTTGTGCTCTGTGTCAGACTTTCCTCAGGGATTCTTTCAAATCTCCTCAAATTGTTTGGGTTTTTTTTTTTTTTAATTAAAAAAACCATGATGAGGCATTTATACTTGATTCCCTGGTAATCTCCATCCCCAGTCAGGGTACTTGGAATAAGAAGCTGGAAAGACACAGCACCTGGGCTGGCAGACTCGGGGTGCTCGTTGAATTCTTGGGAGGGGTGCTGTACACAGAGGTGGCTGGACATACTCCTGCAGGAAAGCACCATGAAAAAAGGTCAGATCCACACAAAAGACCATCAGAACTGCCCATTCTCCAATATTTTCTTGCTGATTTATGCACACTAGATCCTCTATGTAGGGATATAGCAAATAGTTTACCTTAAGATAACCCATCTGTACATACCCCAAGTCTTGGCACGTTTCTTTAAATCCCCTCAACAAACCCTTGAGCAATCACCTGCTTTTCCTCCCCCCCCAGGAGCACTCCAAGCCAGATTTTGTAGTTGTGGGTGTTGCCTGTGCTTCTCCTCTCCTCGGGGAGGCCGAAATGGGGAGACTTTATCACACTCTTCTAAAAGCAGAGCAGTGCTGAAGGCCAGCAGCCTTCCTCTGCCCCCTCTTTTGCAGCCACTCAGGCCTGATTACAAACCACACGGCTTTAAATTATAGTCAGCATGCCTTATACACAAAAAAAACCCAGCAAATAAAACAGCATAAAACCCCAAAAGTCCAAGGAAAAGGCAGGCCCAGACCTACTGGTGGAAACGCAGTACCTGCCCTTAGCCCTTTTTATATCCACCTCAGAGAGCAGCTTAGGCTCACCCAGGACCACACCTAGGGTTCCAGCTGAGAATCCTGCTCTGCCAGTCATCTCTGGGCTTTTGGGGATGGACTCGGGCATAAAGAGTTACTTTAGGAACCCCCAGAGCTTAAATATTGTTCTTACGAACGCACTGATGTCCTCATCTCCAGGTTTTCTTTAATTTACACCCAATCAGGGTAATGCTATTTAAGTTTACAGGGTTGGAGCTGTAGCAGAAAGCAAGTTTTAGTGACTTCAGAAGTTTTCCAAGGGGAGCCTTTAGGAGAAAAGCCTGACAGAATTTTCACCGATGCGCATCGGATTTTGGGGTTAATGGATTCGGGGAACTCAGCGTAGCTCCCTGAATCCTGAGCAAAACCAGGTTGGGATTTCTGGATATTGTTTTAGTTCCAGGACGAGCAGAGTGGGAGATGGGAACGGCACGAGTTGGGAACCCAGGCAGAATTCATTTTTTGCCTGAGAAAAAAATTATACACTTTTTTTTATGACTTTCAAGTCTTGCTCAATGTTGCTGTGATGCAGAAGGAGAAAAAGAAAAGTGCGTTTGATTTAGGTTTGTTTTCCCCTTTCTGTAACTGTGGCAATGACACTGCTGCCTGTTTGACTCACCACTGTTTCAAAGCAATGTTGAAGTGACTAACGGCTGAAGAATGTGCGTGTCCTTCGCCTCCCAGCTCAGGGCTCGCTTCTCTGGAAGGCCCCAGACGGCCACACATGGCTCTGCACTGGCTGAGCACTTCTCTTAACGAGCCATATTTCAACACCATTTAACTGGGTGCCCTGCCCAGGAGCCATCCTGCAGCTTTCAGGATTGCAAGGGGGTCAGTGGTCACCTGTGGGCTGGCGTGGATGGGCAGGGGGTGGCTCAGGTGGTCTCAGCACCGTGGTTTTAAGGACTTCATCACAGAGCACTCAGCCAAATCCTGGGTTCTAGACAGCCGAGTTTGCCTTGTCTTGGGTCTGGATGTGGTAGAGGTGCAGATCAGTTTAAGCTCTGACAGATGAAACAGCAAGGGCAGGTGGGATGGGGCTCTCATGGGCTGGCAAGGACCGTGAGGAGTCTGTTCAGGCGCTCCCCGCTTTCACACCGGCGCTTGAAGAGCCAAGATAAATCCAGCAAAACCCAAGCACCGGAGATCAGGCACTCCCAAAGCGCAGCCTGCTCGTGTGTGGGGGAAAGGCCGTTGTGATTTTGGGGCTCTGGAACGAAGGTGGAAGGATTTCAGGTCTAATCCCTTGTCCTTAAGTAACTGGTTCACTTCATGGCCCCGTGCCAGGCAGCGTGAGCGCAAAATCCGCTTATCCCGTAGCTCTGCTCGCCGTGTGACTTCACCTGGAAATAACAGGGGGCTATAATTAGCCGTGGGGCTGGCATCTGCCCCTGCAGTTTCCTTGGGCATTCGTCAGGGAAGGAAGCAGCAGCCCTGTAACCGAGACCCTTGGCAGGGGACAGCCCTGACAGCTCCTCTGCGCCGTGCCGGAGCGCTGCTCTGGATGTCGGCATAAGCTGGAAAACACTGCAGGACTCGACCCTCATAAAGGGAAAGTGGGATCTTTGGTTAGTTGGACTCACTGAACAGAACCGTCATTCCTCAAATGAGGAGTTGGAGTTACCTGGAATTCAAGTGAGGGCTGTTTGAGGAGCTTCTCAGCTACTGCAGCTGGTTGTAGGAGAGACGTCTGTGTGAGGGAAGAGCTGCATCCTCTGGAGCAGCTGCTCTGGATTTGTATAAAATCAAGGCTCCTGCATTTTGTGTGTCTGGGGAGGAAAAGACCAGCTGACAGCAAACTCAGCTAACCTGGTGTTTTTAAGTCACACAGTCCTGTTCAGCCCAACAGGCCAGGGAGACAGGGAATAAAATCTCTCCCTGTGTCCCCTGGCAAGTGGATGGTTTTTGAATGGGACATCAGAGCTCCCTTCTGACAATCAGGACAATTGGGTGGCTTTGGTGTGCACAGGCTCATCCTTAGGCTTCTAATACTCATGTTTTGCACTGGGCTGGAGCCCTTTGTGCCCCAGAACAGCTAAATGGGACCTTCACCTGAGCCCTTTTTATGGCTCCTGGGCCATTAGGAACACAAAGCTCTTGACTGATCCCGAGCATGAAAAAGCATAAAACACAGAAGCTGGACAGTTAATGGGAAAACGGAGCTAATTCCCCCTCAGACTGCAATTTCAAGCCTTGTAGAAGTGCACTGGGGAAGTGGGACGTAGCATGGTGAATCCTTGGTTCCCTGTGCAGGGTACAGCAGGAGGGAGCAATCCGGGAACAGCGGAACGCCGTGATCCTGTCTGCAGGTTCTGCACACAGCAAACAATTCCGTGGGTTGTGGGGGATAAACTGGGAAACCCAGCAGGTGGCTGCAGAAACCCCAACTTCCTAGGGAGAAATGCTCTTTTCCATGCCAGAATTCTGCCCAGGTGTGAGCACCTGCTTGGCAGCCCAGTGTTTATTGTGCATAAACTCTGGGACGCGTCGTTGCCGGGTATCCCTGGGAAAGGTCAGCTCGTGGCGGGATAGAAACGAGGGAATGCTGTGGAGTAACAGTTATGATGGTCTTCCAGACTAACAGGGATGCCAAAGGAAAAATATGATCCTCCAGATCCTCGCAGAATTTACACCATCATGTCAGCGGAAGAGGTGGCCAACGGGAAGAAGTCGCACTGGGCCGAATTAGAGATCTCGGGTGAGTTGGTTGGGGTTTAAATTCCCATGGTCGGTGCCCCAGACCGCTCCAGATCCAGTTTGTGTCCCGTGGTTCCAGAGTGAAGAGGTGCTTCCTTGCTCTCTTCTTTCAGGGAGAGTGCGGAGCTTAAGTACGTCGCTGTGGTCGCTGACACACCTGACTGCTCTGCACCTCAATGACAACAACCTTACTCGCATTCCACCTGATATTGCCAAGCTTCACAATCTGGTTTACCTGGATCTGTCATCCAACAAACTCAGAAGTTTACCAGCAGAACTAGGAAACATGGTGTCTCTCAGGTGAGGGGGAACTGTTCTGGTTAACTTCCCAAAAAAATCTCTGTCTTGGGATCAGGACTGGGAGTTTCCGTTTGTTTTCTGTTGCTTGTATTTCAAATAATCCTGAGAAACTCCAGGCTGGTGCAGAGCTTTGGCTCTAATAATTACTTTTGGGTTCACTGGGCTTTTTTTTTTCTGATTGTTGATATATCACTGTTTTCATCCCTGGTTTCATCTTGGATTTTGTGGCTTTTTTTTCCCCCCTAATGAACGTATCTCAGTCGTGCTTTGGCACAGGATGATTGGCATCTCTTTCTAAAATTCAGGGTGAAAAGCGTTCTCTTTGAGGACGAGCAGTGTAGGGCACCTTTGGAGTTTCTTCTGCAGTAATACTCACCCAGAGTGTTTTTGCATTTGCTGCAGGGAATTGCTTTTAAATAACAATCTGTTACGGGTTTTGCCTTACGAACTTGGACGGCTCTTCCAGCTGCAAACCCTGGGTTTGAAAGGTGAGCTCTTTCCACTTCCATATTCCTACAAGTTCTCGGGAATCCCGAGGGGGGCTGGGCTCAAAACCTTCCTCCATTACCTCAAGGTTTTCTTACAGGTGATTTTAAGCAGTAAGTTGGTAGCAAAAATGACCAGGCAGTTGGGAAAACAATACTTGTCTTCCTTAATGCTGCTAAACTTCTCGTTTCAAATCGGCAGTCAGGGAAATAAACCCTTTAACCTGCTGGGTTAATTTGTCTGCTCTCATTCTGGGAGATTTTCTTTGGGTGGAAAGCCTCAAGAAGGGCAGGCAGCTGATCCCCCCGCTGTTGTTTTGTGCTGTTGGCAGGCAATCCTTTATCCCAAGATATTCTCAGCCTCTACCAGGATCCAGACGGAACCCGAAAGCTACTGAACTACATGCTTGACAATCTAGCAGGTACAGCCCTAAGGATCTGGTGGGCAGAAAGGCTTTAAAAAGTAGGATTTGCTGCTAAAACAGGACTCTGAACCACTGGAGGGATGGTATTTCCTCACTGCTTTAGTGTTCTTGTCAGGTGGCTCCAGTCATGTCCCAGAACCCCTCCTCACACGCAGTGGAAGAGGCTGATGTGTACTGTCTAAGGTTTTCCCGTGTTACAGCCAAGTGTTCTCTCTCTGTTCTGTTTGAAACCCTCCAATTACCAGCCAAGGGCAAAGTCTGCCTTGCTGAAGCCATTCTGGTTCTCCCCAGCAGAAAGAATCATTTGAATGCAAGCAGAAGGTCAAATTTAGCTCGAGAAACACCATTAAGAACATCCAGTACCTGATTTCAGTCCTGCTTTGTGGTTCCCTCAATGAGCCTTCTGCTTTGCCACTCGCTGTCTCCCAAGTTAAGGCACTGCAGGAGTGATGGATGCAAGGACGAGGTTCTTGGAGAAGGGATGGCTGAACCGTGCCAGGATTTACCCCTCCTCCTTCAGCAGATAATATTCAGTGTGCAGGTGCCTCTAAATCTGAAAACAAGAGAGAAAAATAGTCATGAATCTTACAAATGACAATCTTCTCTTACTACAGCTATTTGTTTAAATGATTTTTGGCTCCCCTGAAGACTCAGGGAGTTGGGGATGCAAAACACGTCATCGTTCAGTCATCACTTTGACTTAGAAATTGCAACTTACAAATAGAAACTCTGAATTAATCACTGGTTTGATTTTTTTGTAGTTCATCCAGAGCAGCTGCCTCCAAGGCCATGGATTACTTTAAAAGAACGAGACCAAATTCTGCCCTCAGGTAAATCTGTGTTCACAAGGTGACACCCTGGGAAACTTGTCTTGGGCTTCATTTTCCTGGATCAGAGTGAAAACAGCCATTTGTTCATTTGTACTAAAAAAAATATTAACACATGGCTGCGCTGTAAATACAATTTTTCTCATTTGAATGGGATGCTGGGCATTTCTTTTCCATGTTGGGCTTTGTCTCAGCTCTTCCAGCCACTCTTGTCCAAGCCAGAGAGACAATCCCCAGAGGCTGACAAGCCTTTCCCTTTCTCTGTCTCCTTGCAGCTTCATTTACAGTTATGTGTTACAATGTGTTGTGTGATAAATACGCCACCCGGCAGCTCTACGGCTACTGCCCGTCTTGGGCACTCAATTGGGAGTACAGGAAAAAGGGAATCATGGAAGAAATTGTCAACTGTGATGCCGATATCATTAGTCTTCAGGTAACGAAAAATAACTGCATTTTCCATCAGAAACAGAAAACGGGAACCCCCTCCACCTTTAGGATTAAGTGTTCCCTTGGGAACACCATGGTCACCTGCTTGATAGCAAATTCCAGGTCTTCCCAACTGTGTATCCATAGTCCAGTGTCAAACATAGCAGGTGTGGGCTACTGCTGTTCAAAATACACCTGTCCCTTTGCCTTTGGGGGGGGGAATTCCAGGAAATCCAGGAATGCACATCAGTTCCCAGCAGGCCAGTAGTGTAGGAGGCAGCATGGATTGTGCAGCTTTTCTCACTGCAAGCCAGGGCAGGGCACAAGGAAGGACTTCCTTCACTTCTTTAGCCTGAGGTGCTTGTGTACAATTCCAGGAAGTGGAAACGGAGCAATACTTCACCCTTTTCCTGCCAGCCTTGAAAGAACGGGGATACGACGGATTCTTCTCTCCAAAGTCACGTGCCAAAATCATGTCCGAGCAGGAGAAGAAGCACGTGGATGGCTGCGCGATTTTCTTCAAAACGGAGAAGTAAGGGGCAGCGGCAGCAGCTTTGGAAACCCACAGCAAAACCTCAGAACAGCTTCCAGTGATTAGGATGGAAGTTTCCCAAAGCCCGAGCTGCCTTCTCAGAGTTTTCACCGCTCCCACTGTTGTAAAAGGCGGCTCTCGGGTGGTGTCTGGAGCCAGCCGGAGCGGTGTGGAAGGGAAGGGAGGGTGTGGGAGCAGACAGGGCTGGCTCTCAGCTGGGGACACTGCCCTGGGGGCTGCGGTGACAGCTGCTCACAGGGGCTCTCTCCCCGTTGCCCAGGTTCACGCTGGTGCAGAAGCACACGGTGGAGTTCAACCAGGTGGCCATGGCCAACTCGGAGGGCTCGGAAGCCATGCTGAACAGAGTGATGACCAAGGACAACATCGGCGTCGCCGTGGTGCTGGAGGTGCACAAGGAATTATTTGGAGCAAGTGAGTATGGCTGTGGTGGCCTCGCTGATGCTCGGCTCCACGGGCAGGCAGGAGTTATTCCTAGGTGATCCACGCTGTTCCTGTTGGTGGTGCAGCCAAATGCAGCCCATCGGTGGCTCAGAGAGGCACGGATGCCATGGGCTGGTTGTGCTCACAGCAAGATGCCCAGCATTTGCTTTTCTACTTTCAGGCTGTTACCCCTGCTTACTTATTCTGTTAACACTCTGCTTGAGCAGCTCAGCTTTCCCAAGGTCACTGTGTTTACACACATTTGCTCTTACCAGTGGTTGTCAACAGTGTTCAACTTCTGTTTTCAATTCTCTTGTCGTCCCCTGGATTGACTCTTTCCACCATCCCCCAGTGATTAGATGTCAGTGCCAGTGTACTGATGTGGAAGAAGGAGATTATCAGGTGTCTTTTCCTGCCTCTTGATTGACTGATTATCACATTTTCATTAAGTTTGATCAGATGCAGCAGACAATTCCAACACTGCTGAAACTGCTACCCTGCTCTGTCTGCATGGCTGGGGTTTTCATGGCTTCAGAGGAGGAGAAATTCCAGGGCTGGAAGGAGCTTCCCGGGCTGCTTACAGGCATTTCAGCAGGTTTAAGCAACGAAAACACACCCCATCTGCTGGTGTGCCTGACCCTGAGCCCTGAGGAGCTACACCCTGAGTATGAACAAGCTGCACCCACAGAACCTTTCACTGCTGAAATTCTTTATGCAGGTATGAAATCGCTTCACGTGGACAAGCAGCTGCTCATCGTGGCCAATGCCCACATGCACTGGGACCCCGAGTACTCGGATGTGAAACTCATCCAGACCATGATGTTCGTCTCAGAGCTGAAGAACATCCTGGAGAAAGCCTCCAGCAGGCCCAGTAGCCCAACAGCAGATCCCAACTCTATCCCTCTGGTGCTGTGTGCGGATCTCAACTCACTGCCTGATTCAGGTAAGGCTGGCTTTCTGGCCTGGTTTTTAACTTACCCTCTTACGTTTGAGCCCACTTTTTCCTCTGAAGACGATGGGGTTGTTTTGCACTCCCCAGGGAAGGTATGGATGAAGGTTTTCCTAGGAACAGCTGCCTTTGGAAATCTGGCTGAAGAGACTGCGAGTCCTCCAGCTGAGTCACCTGCTTTCCATGCTCAGCTGGACACTCCAGGAGAGCTGGCAGCACCTACAAAAGTGTAGAAAAGCACAGTTAGATGTTAAATAAATCATTAAATGAACACCCGTGCCTGATGCAGCAATAAGAAGTAGGAAAGATGCGAGTTCCTGATGAAGGCTTTCTAAGGGGAGGGCTTTGCTTTGCTAACTGAACTCATGATGTCTTGGTGCCGTTCTGGCTTCTAACGTCCCCAGGCCCAAGTTGTCTTTCAAAGCAACTCCCTGAACCCTTCTCCCCCTTGCCAACAGGTGTGGTGGAATACCTGAGCAACGGCATAGTAGCTGACAACCACAAGGACTTCAAGGAGCTGCGCTACAACGAGTGTCTGATGAACTTCAGCGGCAACGGGAAGAACGGAGCCTCGGAGGGCAGGATCACGCACGGCTTCCAGCTCAAGAGCGCCTACGAGAACAACCTGATGCCTTACACCAATTACACTTTTGACTTCAAAGTAAGCAGCCATTCCCCTGCCCCTCGGGGGGGAAACCCCTGGGGTCAGCGAGGATGGAGGCAGGGCGCGCCCCAGCCCGGCCCCAGCGCGGCGCCCTCACCGCGCTCTCTCCCTCTCTCCGCAGGGTGTGATTGACTACATTTTCTACTCCAACACTCACATGAACGTGCTCGGAGTCCTGGGGCCTTTGGACCCCCAGTGGCTGGTGGACAACAACATCACGGGGTGCCCGCACCCGCACATCCCCTCCGACCACTTCTCGCTGCTGACGCAGCTGGAGCTGCACCCGCCGCTGCTGCCGCTGGTGAACGGGGTGCACCTGCCCAACCGCAGGTAGTGCAGCCCCGCCCGGACCTGTCCCACGGACCTGTACACTTGTAAATCCCACTGTCTAGGAGTGAAGTATGGCCAACCTTCAGCTGCTTCTTCGAGCTCCTTTCCTTATGTGTTTGATATGAGGTTTTTTGCACATTTTCGGTGCATATCGGTATCATTTGGCACTAGGGCTGGAACCAAAGTATTATTCCCCTTTCCAGGTTTTTAATTTAATTTTTGTTTGTGGGTTTTTTGTTTTTTTTTTTTATTATTATTATTATTTACTTTAAACTGGCTTTTTCTTTTCAGTAGGAAGCTGCACTTCTAAACGGACAAAAAGAGATTTAAAAACTTGCATTTAACGTATTTCAAGGTAACGCTTCTTTCCAGAACGTGGCAAAGCATTGAGCCAACCTTTTAGGAGAAAGAAAAACAAAACTAGAGATGCTTGTTTCGTAGGAAGAATATTAGAGATACTGTTTGTTTGAATCCAAAATGGAGACTCGACTCTGCATCCAACATAAATTTTGCACATTAGCAAAGCACTTAATACCTGACTATTGGCAGCTTGGCCCTGCCCCTCATCTCAATACTATCAGAAAACCAAAGATAGCCAAGTATCTGTGATCAAATTCGAGCTCTAAATCCTCCCGATTCCAATTTGTTTGGGAGCTGTTGTCAGTCAGGGCTGAGGTAAAAAGCTGCTGGTTCCTTCCCAAATGTTAACGCTCTTTGGATGTGTTGGAAATCCTTGTTTTCTTTCCTTTTAATGCTCTGGGTGGCCAGTTCAAAACCTTGTGCCTCAAGAGGCATTAAACATGATGCAATTTTCTAAAAAAAAAAAAAAAAAACGAAAACAAAACAAAACCACCTGTTTGGCTGCTTAATGTTTAAAAAAAAAAGGCACAGTGATAGGAAAAGGTCGTGTCTGTGTTTTTAAGTTTTTCTTTATTCTGCTTTTTTGCTGCTATAAGATTTTCTTGAATTTCTATTTGAAACTTTTCATGCACTTTACTGTTTCTAGTCTCCAAATGTGATATTTTTAATAAATGAAAAACATTTTCCATGATGTGAATGAAATTTTTAAGCAGATTGATAAGCCTATATTTATGTCTCATTCGTATACTTCAAAAAAAGTCCAATTTGAATTGTGAAATTAGTTTTAAATACTAAAGAGCCATCTTCTGTCTTGCAAAACTGCCTAGTCAGGCTGTTCCTCTTTGATTAAACATTTCCTTTGTCATTTTATACACAGGAAATTTTCCATAGGGGGGAAAAAAAAAAATCAATTGGACTTCGAGGAGAAACTATTCCCTGACTCAGATTGGGGGCCAGGGAGGGGGTGGAGTGGGCCAGAACACAAAAATGGGTTCAGCAAAGTGACAACTCCCTTGGAAAAAGTGCCTAAAAAATGGGGGTGTCATCTATGGGATCAATTGGAAGCGATGGGAGCTGGGTGAAATTCCTGCACAGCACTTGCTTTGTACAAAAACAAAACAAGGTGGGGGGGAAAAAAAAAAAGCCCTTTCCCAGAGACGGATTTTCCTCTGGGTGCAGGTACCCCTGTTGGAATATACCTCAGCGTTCCCTACCTGGCCATGGCACATGGATTGGAGAGCACTGGAAAGTAGAATAGCATGAAAAACTTAAATTTTGTGGACATTACCTTTGTGTGTTCAGCTGCTGTATGTTTTTTGGGGAGAGGGTGGGGGGGGGAATGCTCCGCTCCGGAGGCGTGCTCCAACCTGCTCCTCCTGTTCCTCCACGCACGGTGATCCCGGCGTGAGCGGTGTTTCCTAAACCATACTTCACTCCCGAGGTTTTTTTTTTTTTGAGCTGTTTGTATAAAAGTGGAATTTCCCAACTCGCCCGTGATCGTCTACGAACGGCGGAGGAGCCCGTTTAGTAATAAAAATCCAAACCCAGCACCAATGTTTTGTAATGTGGGGGTGGGAGAGGACAGGGAGGGGAAAAGCCAAACCTTGGCAAACGTTGTAAGCTGCTCCAGCTGGTTTTCCTTTGGTTTGTAGCGATGGAAGCGTCCCGTTGCGGGAAGGTGTTCCATTGGATTTTCTCTGCTGCACTTCCCAACGCTCCTCACGCCGTGTGGTTTTTAACACAAAACTGTTGCTTTAACAGACATTGCACAAACAAAAAAAAACAGTCTTGTTTATGTTTCAGGCAATGCACATGTTTCCCTGCCTCTCCTGTGTGGCTCCCTCCTGTTCTCCTCCTGGTTTTCCCCTCCCCAGCAGGAGCAGCGAGGGGACGGTGCTTTTTTTCCCAGCCTCGGTTCCCAGCATGTTGCAGGCAACACCTGGAAAAAAGGCTCCAAGCCCTTCCCTGCTCCTCACTGCCTCCGTTTGCTTCCCAAAACACGGTGCCTGGTGTCCACTCCCAAGCGACAGCACTGCCTAAAGCCAGCAGAGAAAACAAAATCCAACACCCTTCTACAAGCGACTTTTTAACACTCAAATCTGGTGAATCTGTCCGATACGGGGTTTTGTGTGTGTGTGTATATATATACATATATATATATATATAAAAAAAGAGAATTTTGTACAATGTAGCTGAATATTTTTGCTTCCTTCTTTCACTGCAAGGAGACTGAACCTTACACAAGTTTGGTCACGCACACTCCCTCCCCCTTTGGTGTTCCAAGGTGACACAGATCCCAAGAGAACCTGCTGGGAACCACTCACGTCTTAATCCTCTCTGCCGAGCATCAGCCAAGAACTCACTTTAATTAGAAATAATTCTAGGTGGAGATCATAAATCTCTAGATCCAGGTATGGCACAACCCCTCCCCGTGGGAATGGTGATGGTGAGAGTGATCCTGGTGCTGGGGTTCATCCGTCCTCTTTGGAGGCTCCCACACCACCTCGCAGTGGTTACTTCGAGAGTTCAGGGGTTTTTAAAGTCAAGATTTCTTTGTTGCCTTTGCAGCCGGGAGGTCCCGTCCCTGAAAAGATGGAAGTGGAGCAGGGGCAGCTGCAGAGTCACTCCTGGGCATGCTTACACCACAGTTTTAGGGGGATTTACGCCCTGCTTCGTGGGAATGGCAGCTTGGCGTTAAATGTGAGAACGTGCCGGGCTCTGGCAGGAGGAAACACTGCTTGCCCTGGACCTTTGGGCAGCAGGGGAAAGGGAGGTCATCAAACCCCTGAACTGCTACGTGTTCCTTCCCTTTAAAAATTACTCTTTTTTTTTCCTCATTTGCTCACTGTGGGGATGGGATATTGCTCACCCATAATGCATAGGGCTAAACATCCTCTGTACTTCCATGTCCTTCTGGAGTCAACAAACAACCCTCTTGCAACCATTCTTATCCCTGCTGTGGGTCCTGAGGAGCGCAGGGCGGGAAGGAGGGGGTTACAGACACTGGGTGGGCGTTTTCCAGCTTGCCACTGCCCAGGGACACATCTTTGGCATCCAGTGTGGGTGGGTGGGCAACACAAACTTGATTCCTACAGAGCTTAAACGCCTCCTCCCAGAATGGCCAAGCCAGGTTGCAAAAAGGGATAATCCCGCACAGGGTCACAAGTCACACCCGTGTCACCTCATTCCCTGTGCCCTAGGCATATTCCTGTGCCAGGCTGGCGTGCTCATCCCAGGAAAATGGGACTCCACAGAAAGCCTCACCTAGTCACTGGGAAATTTCCCACTTGTGTGTTTCCACAGCCAGGAGCCAGCAGAAAACCCTGTCCAACTCCTGCAATTACCTGCTCCTGCCAGAAGCTGTCAGAAAAAGGCACCGAACCCTGCAGCAGATGAAAGGCGCATTAGGAGGCGTCCTTGGCAAAGCAGCCAAAGGCTTCGCAGTGCCACAGTCCAGCCCAACTCCCCGCCCCAAAATTCCCAATTTTTACACAAATCCAGTCGGGAAGAACTGCCACAGGCGAGGGGGGGAAGCACATTCATCCTTTTATTGGTGGCACCTGGGACGGGCTGCGGTTGCATGCGGGAACAGCGCAGGCGCCCGAAACAGAGGGAAACTGCGGGTGCCCGAGGGGAAAGCAGGGAAAGGCTCCTGCCCCTGCCAAAACCCAGGGAGCAGAGGAAGCTCCAGCGCTGTGCCACAAAACCCAGCGTGTCTCAGGGCAGGGGGGTTGTGTCCTTGCTGTCCCACGAGGAATTCGTGACTGTGGATTCCTTGGATGTGGATGGTGGGAGGGACGGGGCGGGGGGTCTCCCAGGGGTCCGGCAGCACGGTGCTTCCCGCCGCGGCCGCGGCAATGCTTTTTTGGTGCCGTTCCTGCAGATTTGGTGGGAGGAAAGAAGGGAAAGGGGGGGGGTCAGGGGGCAGGGATGGTCCTGCCAAGGCGCTGGGGATGCCTTCCAGTCGCTGGGCATCACGTACCTCTGCGTCAGCTTGTGGATGAGCAGCTGGATCCAGGGAGCCTCGGGGGTCACGCACACCCGCCTGTTCTTCTTCAGGGTAAGGCTGCAAGGCCATGAGGCCCCTCAGCCCCATGCACGTCCCTCCCCCAAATCTTTTCCAACCCACAGAGAAAACCCCTCTGCTCCCTCGGCACGGGTACATCCCCTGAGCAACAGGGACATGGAATTCTGGGGCTGTGACCTTAGCACCCTGAGCTACACAGGGAGCAATCCCCTTGAAATTGGGAAGCAAGAGTCACCCCAACATTTGTGGGCTTCCCCCCCAGGTACTTTTGCACCAGTGCACAAAGGAGTGATTTGTGGGGATTCGTTTCCAGGCTCTCCACTTACATGATCTCCTTCCTCCTGCAGTGAATGCCCGGCGGGGTAACGTCGATGGTGAGGATCAGCCCCAGGTTGATGACGTGGGTGGTGGACTTGATGCACTTGCACCTCATGTTGGTCAGCAGGCTCTCCAGTGACAGACCTGTGCCCCAGGGCAGCCCAAACCAGGTCTCGGCCCCCCGTGGGGGAGGCACATGGGGACACCCCCTCCCCACTATCCCATCCCATCCCTGACACCCACGGGCTGCTGTCAACGGGGTTTGCAGCAGGGCTGATCCCTCCCAGCACAGCCTTAAAGCTTCTCCCGTATATGGAAGGGGTTTAGCTGCAGGGCTGGAAAACTTAACCAACGTTTTATGAATTAAACCCACTGCCCACCCACCAAGCACTTGAGTTCTGTGGGGGTCTGAAGGAGAAGCAGCTTCATCCCACGAGGCAAAGGCACCCCCCTCCACCCCCAGTGCCCCCCCTGCAGCTTAGCCACAGGGTTTAAAAGACAGACAACAAACAAATGTGAAAGCTTAGCAGATAAAACCCACGCTCAGCCCCATGCGGGACGCCCAGCGCCACTGTGCAGGTGTTTGCGGGGGGACACGGACGGACAGACAGCCACAGGCACTCACCGCCCCCCGGCACCGAGCTGCTCAGGAGCAGGAGCAGGGCGAGCCCCGCCGGCAGCAGCCGCATCCTCGCCGCCCGCCCCGAGCCAGCCCGGGGCTGTTTTATAGCCAGCCCCTCGCCCCGGGGGGGATTTCACAATCCGGAGGGGAGGGAAAAAGGGGCAGCCCCACGCCTCAACTTCCCCGCCGTCGCTTCCCCCCCGCCGCACGTGGCCCGTGCTGCCTCCCCGCCAAAAAAAAAGCGGAAAATGCCGTGGCCACCTACTCAAACTTCCCGTGGTTTTGGCCGAAGGCTGGTGCCCCCCATGCCTCCCACCCTAAGCACCCCAAACCCCTGGCATGCCATAGGAAGGGAAGCAAGGGACAGTGACACAGGGCTGCCACCTTTATTGGGCCTGCTGGGTGGCGCCCAAAAGGGACGCCCAGCACGTGGCTAGGGGATGGGAGGGACGGGAAGCAGGGATGGGCATTTTTTAGGGTTTAAAGGCATGGAAAGGGGCTCAGGCAGCAGCATGCTCCCCTCTGGACTGGGGTGAGGCAACAGCAGGATGGGGAAGGGAGGCAGTGTTGGGCCCAGCACATCTGGCCGTGCCTCTGGCGGCAGCTTCCTCAGCGGGGAGCCTTTTTCTTCCTCCTGCCAAAAGCAGAAGGGGGAGGAACGTGTGAAGACAGGTTCCCACGGGATGCCCCTGGTGCTCGGGGGAAAAGGGGAGCTCACAGGTGACGGAGGTCCTGCAAGAGTTGCTTCACCCAAGTGGTGCCAGGATCCACGCAGACCCTCTTCAGGCTCTTCAGCTTAATCCTAGAAAACACGCGGCCTTTCAGCAGCGTCACTTCCCCTCCTGCGGACAGCTCCTGCTGAGCCTCCCACCCTTCTCACAAGGAAAACGGGCACGAAACTGCGGTAATTCAGGGCAGACGGGCGGAGCAGAGGGCGCACACCCCCGGGAGCCACTTACACCACCTCGAGGCGCCGGCAGCTGCTCCCCACGGGCCACACCTCGACGCTGCTGTACTTCTCCGGGGGGATGAAGGCTCGGGTGCTCTTGAGGCAGCGGCAGCTCAGGTTGCTGTTGGCTTCCAGGATTGCTGGAGGGACACACGGCCATCCCTCAGGAATCGCCCCAAAACCCTCCCTGGGAAACGCATCTCCCGCCACGTCCCACCAGGATCCCCCGCCCCAAACCCGGAAAGCCTCACAGCCGCCACAAGCGCCAAGGCCACCCGCGGGGGCAGGGGAGCCTCACCCGTGTCCCCAGGGTGATGGTGGGACACCAGCAGCACCCCCAGCAGCAGGGCCGCCCGCACAGCCATGCCGGCCACGGCCCCGGCCCCCGCAGCATCCCTCTATTTGAGCCGGGAAATAGGAGAAGTGACACGGGAGGCCCCGGGGTCGCGGTGGTTTTGCCCGACCCCTCTCCCTGCTGACGGCGCTCGCTGAGTTTGCAATGCTGCCGATAAAGTGCGGCTTGGGGCTTGGCAGGGGCCCGGCTTCCCGAAACCGGCTCTGCTTTCCCCTTCCTTTCTTTGTCATTTCCTCCAAGTTCGTTCTTAGTGCACACAGCCCCAGGAACCGGGAGGTTTTCTGGGGTGCTTTTCTGTCCTGCACGATCAGGTTTTACTCCTTTCTCCTACAACCACGTTGTCCCCCTGCAAGGCACAGCCCAGCAGTGCCCCGGTGACATTTGTTTTCCCCAAAACTGCCAAGTGACCTCACGCCTGTAATTCCCGACATATTTCCTTATTGGCCTGAACTGGTTTTTAAAGCCTCACAGCCAGCTGTAAATCCCAGCTCCATCACTTGGATGAGGGGTGCTTTGGCTGGATTGTCCCATCTCCCTGCCCTCAAATCACCACCAGGGGAGATAACAGGTTATGATGGGAAGGACCCCTGACAAGAGGGAATGGCTTCATAATGCCAGAGGCCAGGGTTAGATGGGATAGTGGGGGGAAATCATTCCCTGTGAGGGTGGTGAGGTCCTAGCACAGGTTGCCCAGAGAAGCTGTGGCTGCCCCTGGATCCCTGGAGGTGTCCAACACCACGTTGGACAGAGATTGGAACAACCTGGGATAGTGGAAAGTTGTCCCTGCCCATGGCAGGGGGTGGGACTGGATGGGCTTTGAGGTCACTTCTAATCCAAGCTGTCCTGTGATTCTATGTCATACACGGCTCCAAAGCTAGGAGATACAGGGAAAATACAACAGAAAGAAAAATCCTGAATTTTATTGGACTTGAGCTTCCAGAAACAGGACATGCCATGCTGTGCCACACAACCCTCAGATACACACTCTTGTCGCTGAGCACTTCACACAGAAAAAGCACCAAGTCATTCCTAAAGAAACAGGAGCAGCCCCTGACAGGGAACAGCTTTGCAGTCCACAGGCAACTAAATAAATGAGGGGTTCATATTCACACTGACCCAGGGACCAAGAGCAAGGGAGAACCCCCCCACAAACCTGCCATGGGGCTGGGGCCAGCAGTGAGCCACCCTCCCCACAGCCACTGCCACCAGAGCCAGACGTGGGGCTTTGGGGAAGGGAAGGAAGCGAGGGCAAAGTGAGGAGCAGCCAGGTCTGCACACCTGGGCATCATCCGCCAGCCCGCCTCGGGGCTCTGGGCACCAACTTCCTTAGCAGGAAACTTATCTTTTCTTCCTGCGAAAAGCAGAAGGAGGAGAAACATGTGAACACAGAGAAAAGCAGGTCCAGGAGAGGAAGCTCCTGCCCCAGCCGAGGGAAGTCGCTGCTGTTTCCCCTGGGCAGGCATGGCTGGCTGGGATGGCCACAAACCCAGCACAGGCACGACCCAGAAGGGCAGCTTTCCCAGCATCAACACCCTATTGCACCTGCCACGAGCAAACCCTGCTCCCCTCACATTTTTCCCCCCAAAATGTTTTGGAAGTGCAGCTCTGTGTGTAAGCCAGGGGGAGCTTGACCCACAGATGGGTTGTGTTGGGCTGAACGCCGCTTTGCACAGCCAAGCGTTGCCCCTCATCGCTTTGCAAGTGGGTCCTTTGGACAGCAGCAGGCCCTGTGAGAGCTCCTGGGCCCATGAGAGCTTTCCCAGAACCCTGGATGTGCTGGGATGCTGTCCAGGGAACACCTGAGCCAAAAGAGTTTCCATCCAACAACTTACATGCTGGCAATGCGCTTCAGCAGCTTCTTTACCCAGGGGGCTTCGGGATTCACACACACCTTCCCTGAGGCTCTTAATTTAATTCTGAAAGGCAAGGAGAGTCCCTGAGCATTCCTGTCCCCTCCAAGGGCAGGGATTCAAGCAGCCAGAGCTGATGGGGAAGACTCAGCCTTCGCTCACAGCACCAGCAGTTGTAGAAAGCTGCCAGAGACAGAGGAAGCCACAGCATGGCTGGGAACGAGCAAAAAGCAACACATTCCTAGGTGGAGCAGAGACTTGAAGCCCAGCACATTGCTCAAAGACAATCTTTTCTGCAGATTTACAAATGTATCATCACCGAGCAGCTACAAAAATCTGGGAAAATTTGTTACGGCTCATGCTGCCTCAGGGTCTGAGGAAATGCTTCCTCCAGGCTGCAAACACCCCCTGCTCCAGCTCGAGGAAATCACGCTTTCCCCTGCTGGAGAGATTCCTTTAGGCCCTGGGGACCCTCATTTCTGCAGTTGATGTTTTTCAGCCAGTGAGCTGGTGGCATTTTTGGAAAGGTTTAGTTTCCAGCAAGGTGGCAGAGAAGCGGGATGGTGGCAGCAGCAGAGCCCACGGCACTTACATGATCTCTGTGCGCCTGCAGCTGCTGCCCACAGGCCTTATCTCAATGCTCTCGTATTTCTTGGGACTGATGTATTCCGAGGTTGTCTTGGCACACCTACAGCTCAGGTTCCCGTTCACCTCCAGGATGGCTGAGAGAGAGAGAAAGGGGCAACTTACAGGCACAGACAGCGCTGATAGGGATGCAGCAACTCCAGGGGCCAAAGGAAGTTCCCCCTTCCCGTGTTTTCGCTGACAGCACTGCAGGGACCACGGCGAGAAGCTGCCACCTGCACCTCTACCTCAGTTCCCTGCTCCCACACCACTCCCGAAAACTGAACAAGACCCCTGCCAAGGATGGTCCTGCTTTTTCCCGGCAGCAAGGCAAGCCCTCGGCTAAAGAGGCAGGAGGATCCCAAGCTCCCCAGTCGCACTGGGCCCAGGATGATGCCAGCAAAGCCACCCGGAGCTCACCTGCGTGGGCAGAGTGGGACATCACCAGCAGCAGCAGCAGCAGCCATGGGAGCAGGGGGGCTCCCATCCTCAGGGAAGGCTCAGTATCGGTGATTGATGGAGAGACGGGAACCCTGATTCACGATCAGAATTTGATTTTACCCACATTTTCCAAGAACTTATATACCATTTCAGCGAGGTTAATAATTTCTACTACAACGGTTAGGTTAAAAGATCATACAAGCAACTTATGCATTTTACAACATCTTTATCGTATAGGCAGTTGATTAAATCCTTCCTCTTCCCATAAGCAGGTTTAATCTCATCTTCTCATGAGCTCAAAGTTCTCTTTGTCCTTGCCATGGCATCCTAGTCACCAGACCAGCTCTGTTGATTAAGTCTGTCTTACCCTCTGTCTCGTGTATCCCCACGGCTCAGCCCCGCGGATGCTCTGCGGGACTGGGCGCTCCAACACCCCTATTTATCGGGGAGGGTCACGCTCCGACACAGGCACAGAATTCACACCTCGGCAGTCACACCCGGCCGGCGGAGCACGGAGAGAGGTGATGTCACCTCTCAGATGCACCCCACAGCCGGCCCACGGTCGATAGTGTTAATTAAAACCAGCCATCGGGACGGGGCGCAACGTTTGGATTCCCCACACCTTGTTTCTGTTGGGTTTGTACCTGCATCACCCTTCACTCCCTTGAGCATTTACCCCTCAGCCACAAGAAAAAGCCCAGAATGAACGCAGAGCACAAGCCCCTGACAAAGCAGGGGGGTTTTTAGTGTACTCAGACATTTACATGTTTCTTTCTTGAGGCTGTATTTCCCCCACGCTATTTTTGCTGCCTCTCTCAGCGAAAACGCCTCACGCCACACACCATGAAAAGACAATCGTGTTCTCCCTGCTCTATGTTTCCACTCAGATCTTTCAAATTTCACACTTGGCCGGGCAAGTAACTCACCCAGGATGGCCACAGGAGCACCCCATGCCCTCGGGTGTTGGTGGGATGGGGGCTTCACCCTGAATAAAATCGGCAAAGTCACCAGTCGGGAAGCAAAAGCAGAAGGGGATATGTGGCGAGGCGAGGAGGAAGGAAGAGGGCAGAAGAAAAGAGATGTGGCTGAGTGATAATGTTGTAATTTGGAGCTTTCAAATCACATCAGCATTTTATTTAGCAACAAAATGGTAAATTTAAAAAAAAAAAAAAAAAGTCTTCCACTCAAACTCAAGCTACGCATCTCCCTTTGAAAATCTTGTTTTTTCCTCTGAGATAGGTCCAAAAGTCTTGTGAAGTGCCTGCCCAAGAGATGATTGGGGAGTTTAACTCCCTGTACACCAGGGTCACAGAGAGGCCAGGGACAATTTCCATGAGCTATTCCCAAAGTCCTACGGAAAGAATGGGTGCATTGCTGTCACAGCAGTGGAAGAGGAGATGGCCTTAAAACTGGGGTTTTTTACTCCTTCCAGAGTTTTCAATTTCTTTGCAGAGACTTATTAGAAGGAACACAACCAAGGACTAGTTTTGCTGGGTTGGGGCAGGAGTCTCTTGGCAAAAATGATGGGAAGGGCAGAAATTTATCAGAGAGATGACTGGTGGCCTATGCAAACTGCTATGGAGGCATAAAAGACATCTGAAAATCCTTCTGAAGTTCCCGACTACAAAATGATCCTGCTTTTTAGAGCCGGGAAAAAAACAAGAGAAGTGAAAGCAACTTTCCCCAGAGCTGCACAATGGAAAAGATGGAGCTGGAACATTCAGCTGCTGCTCTTCCAGGACTAGAGGAATCCAACAGCACTGCTGGCAGTGCTCGATGAAATTGGTACAAGATTTATCCCTGGGCACATGCAACAGACAGACCAAGATAAGCCAGATCATGTCCCTGATTTGTGGCCACAGGGCAGGTGTCCACCTCCTGCCTGCCCTGGAAAGAAAAGGGAGCTACAGGAGCATCAGCTGGATGGCTTTTGAGAGGGTCTGTGAATGGGCCTGGCAGCAGCCACGGTGCTGGGAGGGATGGGTGACGTGTAATTGATGAACGCTGGGGTGGCTTCTCAGAAGAAAAAGCCGCAGTCGTGGCAGATATTTCTGCACAACGAGGGGTAGTTTGGCAAAGGGAGAAGCAGGGTGAGGATGTGACCCATGACTGTATTTAAGCTGCTTCCTGGATGCCAGGAATTCAGAAGAGTGGCCCTCACGTAGGGATGAGTGGCCTCATCCAGGCCAGCATCGACTGAAACACATACAAAGCACCCTCACGGCTTTTCTCTGGTTTCTGCAGCAGCTGCCCCCGTGCAGGCGAGACTTTGATTTTAGTAATTTTTAAATCTAATTTTTATTGGATTTTTGGAATATTTTTTACACCTGTAATATTTTTTAATCCTTCCCATGGTACCTAAATCAGAGACCTCCAAGAAAAGTGGTGCAAACAGCACCTAAAGGCCACATGGAGAACCTTTTCTATGTTTACCAGGATGGGCAGAAACCCAACCCTGTTGGCTTTGTCAGTGCCAAGGAGATGCAGCTCTCCAGCCCTTCAGGGAGGATTCACAAGAGGCTGAATCACAAACATCTGCAGCAAACAAACCTCTCACCCATGCTGAAACCATTAACTCTCCTTGTGTTGAGAGAAAGTAATTTTTCAGCTTACTCTTACTTTGCCCACAATTCACTCAGGGCTCCTTGCAGGGAAAAAAAAAAAAACCAAAACAAAAAACAAACCCCAACTGTAGTTTTTTTTTTTTTAAATTATCCCCCAAAAACCCCAACTGCAATGAATCTTCACCACTGTGGTTTGTGGTCCATCACCTGCTTCAAAGATAAAGATACCTCCTGCTGAGAGGCGAGAAAAGCTGAAACCCACACACATTTCAGCGTCAACACGAGATCACCAGAATTAGCCAAAGCCTAACGAAATCGGTCCAAAATTAGGTTGGGTGAACAACACAGCGAGCTCACTGTGACTTGCTGTCTTCAAGTGAAGATGCACGACTTGCTGGCGATGCCAGGGGACAAAATTGTTGGTCTGGCCCATTTTTGGAGACAGCAGAGTGGTGTCATGACGTCTCTGCAAGCAGGTGAGAAACCTGTTCTGGCATCTTTAAAAGTATTTGGTGTGCTGAGGGCTCAAGGAGGGAATACAGCAAGAGGGAGCTTCGAAAGGGATTGGAAAAGGAAGATGGAGAAAGGCTGGGAGCAAGAACAAGAGAAATTAAAGAAGACTGCTAAGAAATCCAGCCTTCCTGCCTCCCCAGTCCATCGTGAGCCGTAGGACTCTGTGGAGGAGCTCTCTGCTGAAGGGACAGCAATAGCAGACGTTGCCTCTGCGCGGCCCCACAGCGGGGACAGTTTCTGGGAAGTCCTGGCCACCCCAGAGATGCAAATGGCACCGAGCAAGCGCGGGAGAAAACCCCCAGACCGCTGTGCCAGCCTGTCCTGGCTGCTAGAAAAGCACCGTGGAGAACACCCCGGCACCCCCTCGCTGCCCCAGAGCTCTCCTCTCGTTTCCAGTCTGACTTACTCCGGAGTGAACCCAACGCCGAGCACAGAGACGGCGTTATTCCTCAGCGGCACTTCTGCCTGCCATGGAGGGCGTGAAGCAGCAAAGGGAGCCAAGGACTTTCCCAGAAAGTGTCCCTGGGGCCACGTGCCCCGGCCCCCTCCCCACACATTTGCATGTGGGCACAGGAACCGGTCTAGACGCCGCAGGTGCCCCCGAGCCCCCGGGCGCCGTTGGCCATTTGCATCGGGCCGCAGCGCGGCAGTGACAGCTCGACCCTGGCCGTGGGGCAAGGGGATGAGGAGGGAAACCTTCGTCCTGAGGCAGGAGGGAGCCAAGGAACAGCGGCTGGGGGTGTTGTAAGTGAGCTGTGCCTGGCGACTCGGCCTTGCTGCCCTCACTTCAACCTGACGTTCCACACATCCCTGCCGGCCAGGAGGAAGGTCTCTGGCTTTGAGCACTTCCTTCTGGGGCTAGTGAAGGAGCACTCCTGGTCTATTCACAAAACCAAAACACACTCCTGGAAACTGCTCCAGCTACATCCAGCCCATGCTTCACGAGCTGGGAGGTTTCTGCTGAACTGAAAGGCTGCGATTGCTGGAGCTGAGTTATTCCGATTTGGGCAGCGCATTCAGGCAAACACTTGGCTACAGTCCTGGCACCAAGCTCTCCAGGAGTGTTATGGCAAAGTCTCCTCCCCTTCCCCTTGAAGTTTGACATCTTGATAAATGCAGCTACAAGTCTGGTTAGAGTCTGGTTGAGCATTTTATATTTTTCCAATTATTCGTGGTTTCCATTTTAGTTGAGCCCATAATTTAGTCATCTCCACATTACTTGCAGAAAAACCCATAACTATTATTTCTGGTAGAGCTTAACATGGCCTTGACCTGTTTTCTACTGGTTAAGTCAGGAGAGAGTAGGTCATCCACAGAAAACAATGCTTCCCCTCAACCACACACAAGGGCAAAAACACACCAGGAACGGACCCAAACTCAACCATGCATCTTGGCCTTACACCCAGAGTCGTTATTTTCATTAATGTCCACTTAATGTTTCGAGGCCCCTCCTCTTCTTGCCAAGTGTCTCCCCACTTTCTTCCCTTGGGGAAGAAGCTTTCCCCACATTTCACCCACAAGCCACCACAGGAGTAGAGATTTTTATATTAGGAAAAAAAACAAAACAAAACAAAAAAAAACCAAGCCAAGAGCAACTGTTCTCCAGCATCAAGTAGAAATGCACATGGCAAGGAGGGGAAATCCAGGCCTTCACTGAGAAGGAAGCTGCACAACTAACGAAATGAGCAGCCCTCCCTTTGGAAAGCCCCTTGTCAACTTTTCTCTTGGAACCAGCACCCCTGAATCAGCACTGACACTGGGAGATGCTCCCAGAAGAGACAGAGAAACTCCAGCCCAACTTCTGCAAAGGACGTAAATCTCAGCAGCTGAAAGAATCGATACTGAAAGGAGTCGTCTCGGGCTAAAATAATCCAGAATTGCCCGGATTTGGGGGGCTGAAAGAAAGGTGGGTCAAGCACACAAGTTGTGCCCCAGGCTGGGAGGTCACCAAGCTCCATCCTGCCAGGTGAAAACGGGGAAGGAGATGAAAGGCAGTGCACAGGGAGAGGAGAAAGGCTCCGGGAGACACATGAAAGTGAAACCAAGAAGCACAAAGCCATAAAAACCATGAAACCCGCTTTGATCTTTCCTCAGCTTTTATCTCGCCCGCCGTCACTTACGACACACACCCTGAAAACTACTAAGGCCTAAAGACTCAAATCTGTCGCAGGGCACAGCCTTGGGTCAGATACCCTCAGCTTCAGGAATGTTCTGTATCTCCCCTCCCACCCACACCCCACATTCCCGTGGTGTTTGGGGCAGCCAGGAGTGACCATTTCACCTGGCAGTTCTGGCCGTGTGGAGTACAAGGAAGGCACTTGGAAAGATGTTTCCCAACATAACCTAAGCACAACAGAATGAGGGACTTTCCTCTTGCCTCCAGGTTGGGGCTGGGGGAACGTGGGCAGCTTAGCAGCTTAAATGCTGGCATTGGGAAGGTGCAAGGTTTAGACTTGCCGTGGCAGGAGGATGCTGTGTAAAAATAAATTTAAATCAAATATATATATATAAAAGCACCAACTAGGTTCTCGTTTTGCAGTGCATGCAGGCTCAGAGTGGGGACCACTAGAGAGCAGCAGACACCACTGTCTCGGAGAGCAAGGAAAAACTGGATTTGCCCAAGCACCCGGATCCCAGGCAGAGGATCACAATCCAAGCTAACTGACTGTACAGAAAAAAAGGAATTAATATCTTTGTAGGTGCTACACGTGCCTGCTCTCATCACAGAGGGTTTTCTTCCCCTGAAAGGCAGCTTTCAGAAGCATTTCTGAACCACCATAACTCAGAGCAGGGGAAGAGCTGACAGAGGAGGCAAGAGCTGAAATCAAAGAAGGGTTCCTCCTCTCCCAAAACACAGAGGTTGGTGCTCTTTGCTCAATTCCCAGGCAAGAGCAGTAGCAGAACTGGCTTGTCTTGATGTTCTGCAGCAAAGCAGAGTTTAGGGGAGGTTTCTGGGTGGGGAGAGAGGCATGGAGGCATCCTGGAAATCCAGAAATGCAGGTTGGACCCCACAGACCCTGCAGCAATGTGAAGGGACCTTGAGGAAGATTGCTGCACGGATCACCCTCAACGCTCAGCAGGACAGAGAGAGCTGCCTTCTTTCTCCTGCACGGCTGGGGGACTGGATGAAATCTACATCACTCCCGGTTTCCCAATCCCAGAGACGTGTTGTTAGCATACCTAGAGTTTTGCCAGAGGCACGGAGGTGCAGGCTAATGCACCATGTGTGCCCTGGCTCTATTCCCAGCTGGGAGGTTAAGCAGTCCTAAGCTGAGACAGGAGCCCGAGACCGTTCAGCTGCACACCTGGGAACAGCTGGAAGCTGTTAAGTGTCTCACAAGTCCAGAAACACAACGGCTGGGCCTTCCCAGTGGGAGCAGCTGGACAAGCAGAGCACGGGCTGCCCTCTTCTATCACTTGAGTGTGTGATCCCACCCTGTTTGTGGTTAAATCCTGCCGGAGCACACAGCTGGGATCTCTTTACTGAATGCCAAAGAGGAGCAACGGCGGGATCCAAGTTTAGGGGAGCGCAGGGCAAACATCTTTGCTAATTTCTCCTGGGGTTTTGCACCCCACAGACATGACCTCCAGAGAGGAAAGATAAAGGATGGAGAGCCTGTGGAAAGGCTCGTTATTCCCCAGGGTTCATGCAGGCTGTCTCCCAGGAAGCACCCAGCCCTGGAGACTGGTAGATATGTCAGCCTGTCTGACAGTTAAGTCCGAGCCACCCCGAGCCTGGCTTTTCCTGTCTGGTATGACTGGTTACCACTCCAGCTGGAGGGGAGTGATACTGGGAAAGCCACCCCATGGGACTAGAGGGCACTCAGCTGCTCCCCAGAGAGCAAAGAGCTTTGCAGGGAGCGTGGATAAGAATGCATTTCCAAGCCAAACATCTTCAAAAGCTGGGAATTTTAATATTTGGGAAATTCCAGCCAATGTAAACCAATGCTTTAAGTCCATCCCACTGCTTCTACACTCATCCAGCCTTTGGAGGCAACTGCAACGGGCCCTCCCCAGTTGAATTTGTCATGCTAAAGGAAATGATGTTTATCTGTCCCAAATTCACATGCCTGGGAGTGTGAGACCAACAGTAACACAGGAGTGTGATTCACTCTGCCTCACCCAGAGTGTTGTCTGTGCTGTTGGGTCAGCCTGTGCAAGTGTTTAAAGGTCACGGTGCTAAATGCCACCGAGGTATTTTTGTGACTCCAGCTGTATCAGCCCCAGGATTGTGCCTGCACTGCTCCAGGCAAAGAGGAGGAAGGCTGCTGCATCCTGCCTTGATGCCACCACACACGTGGTGATGTGCAGGAGGTCACACAGTGCCCATCCCAGCTGTCACGCAGCTCCGAGGTGATGCAGCTGTGTTCCGAGGGGAGGCAGACGTGTCACCTGCTACTGGCCCTGCACCACTTCCGTGCCAGGCTCCTCCTGACACGGCTGAGACTCTGCCCTGCCCACCCCTTCTCCCTCCTCCTCCTCTCCTCCAGACCAGGGCAATCCAGGTGAACATTGGTGGACATCCAATCACTCCTCTGTGTCAGCTCCTCCTCACAGGTAACGTCACAGCTCCTTGCCCTGCCCAGCTGATATTTCCTCAGTTTCTACACTCTTTTCTGAAGTGCTCGGGCTATCAGGGTGTTTGCATAAATAGCAGCACACTCACACCCTCCCTCCCCAGCCCCTCCTAAGGTTAGTCACCCTCCTGCCCAGCCTCAAGCCCACGTTTCTGCCACACCTAGAGAAAAAAACCTTCTTTTGAGGCGCACGTAAGCAGAGTAAGTTCTTGCATTTCAGGGTCACAAGAGAGGCCCACTACAGCTACTTGCACTCAGAATCACAGACTGTTTTGTGTTGGAAGGGGCTGAAACATCATCCAGTTCCACCCTCCTGCCATGGGCAGGGACACCTTCCACAAGGTTGCTCCAGGCCTCATCCAACCTGGCTTTGGACACTTCTAGGGATGAGGCAGCCACAGCAAGTTACAGGTACTTAAAATAGAAGTAAAAACCTGTCCCAACCCTAAACCTCTGTTCTGTAGACACTGTTTCACTGAGAAAGACAGGCTGGTTCAAAAACACAATGGGAAAGTTTGCATGGAAAAAAACCCAGAATCCTGGCTCTGCTCCTTCCTCCACTAATTCTCTCATTATCCTTCTGCTTCCAGCATGACAAGACTGGTCAGGCACACAAAATCTTAACACCTCTCCCCAGAAAGAGCAAACCAGAAGAAACAAGACACTAGAAACCCAAAAGGCTGTTCTTGCAAGTTCACAACAGGCTAACGACTGCTCTCTCCACATCACAACTTCATTAGAGAAAACAAACTCTTCCCTTAAGACCATCTTTTCAGCCATTCGGAAAACTGCGGTTGGCACAGAACTCCAACAAAGGGAAAATTCCAACTCCGCTGCTCCCATGACAAGCTGCACTGACACCAAGCAGCCTGTGCTCTTCCAAGCACTGCCTGACAACAGCAGGCCACGAGAAACGCTGTGCAAACAGAGATTTCTCCTTACCCCTGAAACAAGGCGAGGCCAGGGTGTATTTCTGTGAATAAACAAGTCCCTGTTGCAATTCAATAGCAGCCACCAGACAACTACAGCAAAACAATTAGAAAAACTTGTGGGTACTTACACAGGGAAGTGTGGCCACATCAGGGGCTGTGAGAGGTGCAGCCCTGTCACCTCTGGAGCCAGACTGTGCTTCCCAGGCCACTCTGCTGAGAAAGGTGGCCCTCCTGCCCCCTGGGTGTCCCACAAGCAGCAGGAAGCTCGCTGCAATGGCAGGCTCTGCCCCTGGGCTCGGCCTGGAATGGCCATGCTGCCCAATTCCTTGCAAAGCATTCCCACCTGAGTAGGTGAGCCAGAGGGGAAGCTCCTTTCCCTGCCTTCCTCAGCCACCTGGTGATGGGAGGCAGGTGGGAATGAGTTGAGCTAATTAGAGGAAGACAAGTTACTGACATTTTACCCTCAGAGTCCTTTCTGAGAGGCTTCTGCCGTGCCTTCTCAAATGTTTTAGTAAAATCACTAAATCACAGCTGCTTTCAGAGGCACGGGAGTACCCTTTAATTTATGCCTTGCTGCTCTCTCCCCTCTTTGTAGTGAACCTTTTTAAGCACGTGCCAATCCCTGAAGCCAGAAAGAAACTTAACATTAAATTTGTGCCCAAGGAGCCAAAAACCCCAGGATTAACAGGCTTTCCTTTCCTTTCATTCTGCTTACACACTTCCAGTGACCTATTTTACACAGCCCTGAGGCCTGAAGGGGCTCTGCAGCCAGACTTTCCCGAGCTGATTTCCACACAGATGCAGCTCCGAGCTCGTTTTTCTCTATGACCACGATAAAGAGGACACACACTGCAAAAGAGGTGGTTTCTCACTATTCCAGCCGCTTTGGGGCAGGTTACCCGGGACAGAGGCAGCCAGAAAGAGAGCTCAGAAAAGTCATTACAACCCTCAGTAGGCGCAGAACAATATCCAAAGTGCCCTTATTCACACCTAAAGAAAGCTGTAGCAGGTCCTTGCTAGGAAAAGCCCTCCCACGGGATTAGTCCCATTCACAGTCCCCTCCTCCATCAGGGGGCTGCCAAGCCTGGGAGACTTCAGGGTGACTGTCCCCCTCACCCAATAAATAGTGCAATAAATACCCCCGACAAGCACAATGCCTTGGTTTAAAAGAAATCCCCTGACAGGCTGCACGTAGAGGCTTGTCGAGCCTCCAGCGCCCTGCAGGCTGCACTTGAAAACCTCTTTGTCCTGGATGAGTTATCTGTCAGGGAGGTTCCTTTTCCCCAGGAGGGCATGGAAATGCTATCACGAGGTTCAAATAAACCATCTCGCTCAGGTACCTTTCCAAATGTGTTTGGAATAGTTCATTTTCAGGCCTTTAATGATAAAATCTTATACCCAGGGAATCTATCTTTCTCTGGCTTTGGTAAGGCATAGGAAATGGTTTCTCCTAAACCCCCATTCCCTGGAAATCATGCTCCAGCCTAGATCCTCTTCCCTGCACGTACAACCAGCACTGACAGTCAGCTCTAAAAATGCTTGTGACTGGAGATAAAATGGTCAGAGATTCTCCATCTCACACTTTGTGATCTTTCCTTTTATCTGTCAGCTCAAAACTTTCTGTTAAGACACCAAGTCTGGCCAATTACTCCTGGCCCAATCTACAGCAGGGTATTTCCACTTCTGAAATGGAAATCAAGACACTGGCCCAGGCTCCAAGTGCAGATTTGAATTTCAGACTTCCTGAAGTTCGGGAGCATTCTGACTTCATTTTCATTTAGCCCACAGGGAGGCAGGACAACTTTGCTTGCTTGTTTCAAAAAGCCTTTTACTAAAGAGAAGAACTTGCTCAAGCTAACATTTGGAAAACCCAGGTGCTGACTAGGTATTTCATATCCAAAGTCTTCCCTTTGGGATGACCCTAAGATGTACAAGACGTGAATTTTGGAGCTCATAAACCTCTTCAGAAAGTAGGATGGAGGCATGCAGTGACTGGAAAAATCACCCTCTCTGCACATAGGAGGAAAAAATGCTGCTCCTGTCTGGCAATCCCAACAGCCTCCCTAAATCCCCTCTGCTGGGAACTTGATCAGTCCTACTTGAGCAGTACTTCCCAAGGAATTCCACACCTGTATGCATCTCATTGAAGGACCAATCCCTGCTCCAACAGCAAACAGTACAACTGGACCCCAGTCTGGGTTACTGCTGGGGGTGGACAGGCGACCTGTCAGCCTGGATGAGGTGCTCCCAGGATCCCATGAGGTGGACTGGCAGCTGGAGCACAGACTAGGTGTGGTCCAGACTCAAGATTTATCGTGCACGTGTTGAAAGATCTGTGGCAAAAGCCCGCCTGCGTAGCTCCCTAACTCAGCTTTTCCAGAAGAAGTGAATCCTGGTATCCCTGGGTGACACAGCAACAGAAGGACTAATCCAGCCTTTTCACTGCTCCGTAGCCAAGGTGACAGCACAAGACTCAGCCTGACAAATGACCAGGCCCAACGAGGCATGCAGATGTGAGGGGCTTTCCAAGCTGGTGGGAAAGCAGCTTTACTGAGCTGGGTAAATTTTCATGGCACAGACACACTTCTGCAAACACAGCCTCTTGAGGTTGGGTTTGAGGCAGGGACAAGAGGAAGGACACAGAAGTGTGTGCTGATGTCAGCCACTTCAAAAAGGACTTTGATCTCCAAGGGTTGAGGACCAACACCTCCGAGGAGCAAGACACTTCACAAAGCATTTTATTTGCCTTTTATGTAACAAGGCACACAGGACATCAGTTGAGGGATGACAGAGCACTGTCACCCACTGCTGCTTATTAAAATAAGTTATTCCCTGCTGCCAGCTCAAGAAATGATGCCAAAAGATATAAACTGATCCCAGAGCAGCAATATCAAGCGATGGCCAGTGCAGATTGAACTGCCCCACCACGCTGCAGCATCTGAAAGATGGGCCTGAAAGGATCTGAAGGAAGAGTAACATGAAAGCTTTGACCCTGGTGAAGCAGAAATTGATTCATGACCAGAGCCAGCAGGGCTCTCACCCTCTGAGGACGCAAAGCTATATAGGAAGAGTGCAGCCCTGTGACTCCAGGTGGACCTTTTGTTCAGGGATGAATCCCAAGGGCACGCCGAAGGCAAGGCTTCCATGGCAACTGCGGGCAGAGCCCGTTAAATAGAGAAGGACAGTCAGTGAGTTCTCCACTGCACAAAGTCTCTCTCCAACAAGTGTGGCAGCGCTGCGAATTTCCAGATAAGCACCATTAAAATGTACATCAATACAGCGTAAATAGGACTGTGTTTGACAGTCACGCAGGCCTTCAGCTGCTTCTCACAGAAATCCAAGGCATCCCAATCTTTTTTATTGGGAATCACACAGGAGTTACAGCTGCAACAGCTGTCCAGCACTCAGCTAACTATGGAAAAAGCACTTGGCACGTGGTATGACTCTGCCTTCCTCAGGGCCTGGCACGATGAAGTGCACAGGTTTTTCCCACTGGAGCAGAAATCCATGTTTTCACAGACACTAGGAGCCACAGTGGATCAGAGGAGAATACATCACCACCTGCTTGGTGTTGAAGAAAACACCCTGAAAACTAACAGGGTATCAGACAGTGAATCCCCAACCTCGGCTTGTAAGAATGTTCCAACAGCTGCTCCAGTGGCAGATGGGGGCTGTGGAGGTAACCAATCCAAGTGAACATCCTGAGACCAGAATAAACCCAAATTCCTTCAGGGAGCCCTGTTTTATTTCTCAGCTCAGGCCACATTTACAGCACTGACTGTGGGGCCTTTTCCCAAATGTCCACGCAGGGTAAAGGTGGCAGGATTACACTGAAAGGAACAACAAAAGCTGAGGAAAGCACAAGGCACCACACAGATAACCTGCAGATGCTGTGCCCAGATCTTGGGCTAAGAGCTGGCACAGACCAGCCTCAGATCATCCGTGGCACAAACCCTCAGACCACTGGCCTTGGCTTCTGTCATCCTGCCAGGAGAAAGGCAGGGATCACCTCCAGTGCTTTTGCTCCCTACCAGAGTTAATAATTGAGCTCTGGGTGCCAAAGGCTTCCTAAATCCCTGACTCAGCCACTGTACATGGCAAGACCGCTATTTAGACCGCAGACATGTTTTCCAAAGCTCCTTGGAGACTCTGGATTATAAACTGCACTCTGACCTTTGAAACATCTGACCCCCAGCCACACCAAATCCTTGCAGAACAAGCCTACAGGCCCTTGCAAAGCCAACAGCCTGCAAACCCTGCTTCCCAAGGGGCCCTCGTACATCCCACCTTTCCACAACAGCTCTGCCATTCCCTGGTTTGAGCTGATTTATCCTTGACAACCGAGCACTACAGCAAGGAGCTATTCCTGGCTTTGTTCTGCCAGGGGAACAAAGGGAGCAAGGGGATCAGGAATGCACAGAAGGTCAAGGAGGAAGTGTGTAACAGAGGAAGGATCTGCCTTTGCCTTCCTAGGCCCAGGACAAAATTTCCCTAGACCACAGGCTACTCTTCTTCTTGACTTCACGGGGTGGAAACAAAGCCAGTGCTGAGCGCTCTGGAAATCCCATCACAAACATTTCCTCCATTTACAAGTTTAACAGTGTTCACGTCTCCGATGAGGAACCTTCTTGCCACAGCCCAAAAAAAAACCCCACCAGCACTCTTTGAAGGAGAAATTAAATGCTTCATTAATTCAAAAATGGTTGAGATTGCAAATCAGAACCAGAACGTACAGGTCTAGAGGCAAGATCTCAAATAATTCATGAGCAAAATGCTATGTTTATGCAACACTGAGGATGAGATTTTAATTGCTTATTACTCTAATTGATTTCATTCAGTTGTTATGGCAACTTTCTGCTTTCAGGAGATGCACTACACCAGCCACAGGCTTACACCACAAAGCACAGCCATGTGACACCCCACAGCTGCAACATGTATTTTAAGATAAATACTACTATGTATGTGCCAAGTATTTACTGATTCCCATTTTGCTCAGCTTCAAAGCCCTGACAGCCAAGTGGGATCACAAGAATAACTCATTCACCTGTTAGTCCAAGCAAAGAGATGGACTGAGACCATTCAGTTCCACTCTCTCCTTTAGTGTATGCTGCTCTAAGTGCAGAGTGCTCTAAGCCCTGACTGACAGGAATATTCTTCTTATTCCATCAGGAAAAAAGGGGGAGCTGGTAAAGACCAGGGTCTGAACGCACTGATTTATTCTGAATGCTTTATTGCTGCGTGTCACTTGTCATATGTCATCAAGTGGTGGGGAAGTCAAGTTTCCTGTTTAAAAGGCCATTAATATAATTATTTAATTATGGAATGACAACTCACCAGGAACAGAAGTGCTTCCACTTCAGATCCCTTATGGCCCAGTCCAGCCACAGGAGAGCAGTAGGATAACATCTCAAGATGCTCTCAGAAACCTGTGTGACCTTTCAGCACTACGCTTCCAATAGGCTCAGCAGCACAGGAAGTAACATCCCAGAAACTGGACACAGCTAGGAGTCGTTTCAGGAGATGGCCTCCCCACAAAAACATTGCCTTTCAGCCCCCACCCAAACCAGTCTTACTGACAGGGCAGTTATGAAAATGAGCACGCATTTAAACTCCCGCCACCGCAAGCCTTCCAGGTTCTACCACTTGGTACAGGCAAGCCCCAAACAGCACTTAAAAGCCATGCACACCTCTGTTATTGCAAACAAGCCAACCACCAAAATCCCCACTCTTTGGGGGAAGCCTGGCAAACCTCCTCGGGGGGATGCGCAGCTACCTGACCCGGCAAAAATCAAAGTTGAGCCTACACCATTCCAGCCACAGAAGTGAAACCCACAGTGTTCTCCCAAGCCCATTTATTTCCGTGGAATGAACTTGAAAGGGGCTGAATGGCACACCTCAAGCCTCATTAAGTCTCCCAAGCTGTGCAATGCCAGGACACAGCCCATGGCTTCACACCTTTCCCCGAGCCCACCCACAGTGCAGGCGGCTCCCAAGCCAGCAGGGTGAGGTGACCCAAGCGGGCACCTTTGAAGGGACAGCTGAAGGTGTTTCCTGTTCCAAACACTGGCAGCAGACAGCAGCAGCCTCTGCTCTGCCAGCTCCCAGCCAGGAGCAGCCCCAGCCCCTTGTGGGCTCTCAGAGGCACGTGTGAGTTACCAGCCAGAAGGGATTTGCACACAGGACACGAGCTGGGTTGTGCCTTTGAGGAGTTCCTGCAAGTGTTCTGGACTGACAAGATGCAGACACATCCCAAGACCACGTTTCACTATGAAGAACAGCAGCAAGGACAATTACTGCAGAACCAAGAGGAATCCAGCTGGAACAACCCTTAACCCTTAGTAGGAGCACCGGATGTGCAAATGTGCCAAGGACAACGCTCACGATAAGCACAGGATACCTCACCCCAGCAGGAGCAAAGCTGAGGTGAGATTCCCATCCAGTACTGTGCAGTCTCCCCTTTTTCTTGCCACAACTCCTGGGAAAGCTGGAAGCCAGCTGTGGGGCCACACACCCTGCACAGAGCACAGAAAGAAGGAAGCCAAAAGCTTCAAGGAACTGACCGCCACTCACAGCCGGTAACAAATAAAGCACTTGGTTTATTTTTGTTCTCAACTGAAACAAGACTCAGTAGGTTCCTTACCCAAGCACTCCTGGAAGTGAGCAGAGACCTGCAGCAAGAAGTCTTCAGAGGTACAGTATTTGTATGATACAGAGTACACAATAAATTACTATCTACATGCCACAGACCTACAAAAAGTTACATACGATGTAAAAAAATACAGTATTTTCTGTTCTTTTTTTTTGTTTTAAATTTTTTTTTTCTGTACATTTTTTTTTTTTAAATTTACATTTTCATATACACTTTTTGTAAACTTTTGCGTGTTTTTAGAAAACTGAAACCACGTAACAGTTATGGACTTACAGCATCACTCTTACCTTCCTAAAGCAACGCTTGCACCTACGAAACAGCTTTCAGCTTGCTCGTTCCTTCATTTCTACTTTGGCACCACCACACCTCACACCGTTAACTCTGAGCTACTTCAGTCTGCTTTAGCCATGTCCTCACCAGGGAGAAACACAATTAAGACTGGAATTTGTGCTTTGATAACGAAGTTCAGAAGAAAAAAAAAAACCATTACATTAACTACTTCACCATCACATTTACCTGATATTTTACTGCGTAATTTCAATTTCTCCCGCACTAACTGCTTCACATCAGCATGCAAACAAGTCTGATTATGACTCAATCAATAACATGAATATACTGAAAAACAACTACGAGGGTTAAATATTCAAAGGAATGTAGACTTAGCAAAGGTTTACCAAGTTAAGAAGTCTAAGCTAATAGCATGGGATTGACATGTTAAGATTTAAAACACACTGAAGGGTACAATGTGAATTTCAGTGTAAAAATATCTGTACTAAAAGAAAACGTGGAATTACTCCTGGCCACACAATTTATACTATCTCAAAGTGAAAACTAGATTGACTAGAAACCTCCTGCTTACCACACATACTCCTGGTGTGAAATAAGGATCCCTGAAGTTTATAAAAGCCAAGCTTCAAAAATTGCTACTCGGAGTACACAACTCAAGACCCTGCTGAAAAGGAAAAGCAGTTTCAGTGTTCGGCCCGTTGGAGAGGAAATCATTCCAGCCTGGCACTATGTACACGCACTGCTCCATGTAACCCACTCAGCCACTTGGATCCAATCCCAGAATACTAAGGGGTGGAGGTGCCCTCGAGAGGGACTGCAGTCCAATCTCCTGCTCCAAGCAGCGTCAGCACTGAAATCAAGCCAAGCTTGGGATTCTGTCGTGTTGAATCCTGAGAACATCCCAGGACAACAACTGCACAGCTCCTCTTGGGCCTCCCCCTTGACTGACTGACCCCATGGAGCAAATTTCTTCCATTAGCCAAGAGCTTCCTGTTCAAATCTCAGGAAAGCTTCTCACTCTTGCTCCATTCTTCTCAGGCAAGACCCTGAAATCAGCTCAGGTGTTGAGCTGCTGAGGGTTTTGGACCACCAGGTACAGAACTACATTCATGGCTGTTGACAACAGAATTGTACAACAACTTTTTTTTTTTCCTTTTTTTTTTTTGCTGATCTGGGGACCTGAAAGAATGTTGTTTTGTTTTTTTTTAATTCCTTAAAATTACAACAACAACAAAAAAAAAAATCAAGGCAGGCATTCAAAGCATTGATATACCACAGCAAGTTTTGCCTTAATACAGTTTACAGATCACCACCTCATTTATTATTGCCAAAAGACTCTATGGTGCATTCAGAACTTCAACCTAATACAATCCAGACTTGGTGCTAAGACCGACAGCTGAGAGTTTGCCACTTGGGTTTAGGTTTGAGCTCAAAGAAGAAGGTGCCTTCCAGATCACTCGGAGGAGAGCTGCTAAGGCTTTCTTCCCCGCTGCTCATGTCTTCACAGGAGTCTTCACTAGAAGGAACAGTGGGAGAGGTAATTGTAACAAAGCACAACCCCTTCAAAGTGGCAAAGCACTCCTTAATCCTCGGGTTGCTTGCACACTTTTCTGTTCCTAGTAGCAACATCCCACATCTAAATGCTCCTTAAGGCTCCTAAAGCTGAAACCCTAACAAAGCACAATTCTCCTGATGCCAACAACATCCTACCAACCAAGAAGCCAGCAATTCCAGACACCAAACGTGAATTCCTTCAGCAGACTGAAAACCTTTGCAAGCCTCCCCACCTTAAAACTAACAGTGCCTCCCCCCACCAGCCACACCTCTGAACACCACAGCTCCCCCTTCTCTCCATCTGCTGAAGACACATTCCAAGCCCATCAATATCCTTAGAGCTAGCACTCTTTTTTTTCCCCCACCCCTCAAGCAGGAGTGATTAAGCCACAGTTACACAGAGTGGCCATGACCACTACAGGGAAAAGCAGAATTCCCAACAAATGAAGCAGCCAAGTGTTACCAACCTCTCACTTCCATTGAAACATCCCCCCTCCGGGATGGTTGGCAACTCGGGAACACTGTAGTAACTGTTTTGCAGGTTTTGGGCTGTACGTCTGGAAACGATCCAAACTAATTTTTTGTGATCAGGCTTGCAGCATTCAGGAGAAGAATAATCTGCCAGGCATTTAGAGACCAGTTCCCTCCAGTAAAGCAGGTCACTATCACTTATCTGAAAAAAAAAATAAAGAAAAAAAAACCACAAAACCCAGAAGTAAGTTAGTCTGTAACACACAGGCTCTAAGGATAACTCCTCCTTCCATTTTACCTTCTTGGAAAAGACCTGGAAAAAACTTCTGTCAAGACAAGTGAGTCATAACTGTGATACCTTTGTCAAAGTTGCCTTTGAAGATGAACTACCAACTCCTACACACCTTCCAGACAAGTCCCTGTTCAAGGCAGAGTTAGGTTGACAGTTTGCCTGCCAGTCCTTGTTACCATTTTTATTATCACCTCCAAAGGAGAAATGAAACAAAGGTTATTCTATTTTAAAATGGAACGAAATTTTTTTTTAAATTCCATTCTCAAATGGAAGCGAAATTTTTTTAAACTACTTTAAAATGGAAGAAAAAATTTAAATCACCATTTTAGAATAGAATAATATTGTACTTTAAGGAACTACTTCCATCCCTCAAGAAACTGGGGTTGTTCAATCTGACTCTAAGAGTGAAAAGCTGCTCCTAGGCCATCAACAGAGGCAGCATGCAGCTCGAGGCCACGAATCCTATTTTAGTCCATAGGATATCCTGAGCTGGAAGGGACCCACAAGCATCCAAACTCCTGAGAGTTCAACTCCTGACCCCACACAGGACAATCCCACCAATCCCACCCTGTGCCCAAGGACATTGTCCAAATGCTCCTTGACCTGTGCCAGGCTCGTGCTGCGCCCATTCCCTGGGGAGCCTGTTCAGTGCCTGACCTCCATCTGGGGGAAGAACCTTTTCCTGATATCCACCTTAGCTCTCCCCTGACACAGCTCCAGCCGTTCCCTCAGGTCTCATTATTCAGGGAAAAGGAATAACCAGCCCAGCAGTCACAGAACAGACTGGAAGTTTCTCCAGAACACACAGCCAGAGCTGTACGAGTTCAATCAGCATACATAGTATACACATTGGGTCAGCAGTTCCTCTGATTTTATACATTTAAGCTTGGTTTTTAACTGCTGCTTTCAGCCTAACAGAACCCATAAGGACATATTTAGGGACCCCTAAATGCAGCATCACCCATCGTTAACAGTGTCAGGCCAAACAACTGGAAGAACAATCCCCTGAAAATGCTCACCTTTGAATGCTTTTGAACACGCAGAAGGATCTCCAATAGCTCAACAGATTTCAGCGTCTGAACTTCCAGAGTGAGAAGGCACAAGGCCAGGACAGATGGCTGAAAGGACCAGAAAACAGCACTCAGCACCGCAGCCATCACAGACCTTCTCAGAAGCTACAGACAACTGCTTCTACTCACTTTTGCTTTAGAGAAGACTAGACGGCAGTTGCAAGCTTTTAGCTGCGCTTCCAACTTGTCCAGATTCAACACTTCTTTCCTGTGAGACATCCAAGAGAAGAAGGGTCTGGATCAACAAGCATTCCCTCACCAGGAAGCAAAAACTGAGGAGCTGCCTCCTCCACTGCCAAGGCTGCAATCGAAAAGGGCTCAGCAAACTCACCTTTCTGAGGTATGACAGAGTACAATAGTATGGTACAAGTGCAAGAAGGTTAAGGCAGTAGTAGCTTTAAATTCAAAGTGCAATTTTTCTGAAATTATCTTTTCCATCCGTTTCAGGTCGGACACAGTGCATTTACATTGGCTGATCCGGATGATCTCGTGAGCAGACGGGATGTTGCACTCCTCCTCCACGACACGGGCGGCCAGCTGCATGCAGCAAACCCCGATGCAAGACAAATGCTTCGGTTTCACCTGAAAACCAGAGCAAGAGCCGTGAATACATCATCCCCCCTGTCAGCACTGTGCCTGGAATACCCACAGTTCTACAGCCAAAGACTTGCTGAGCTCCACTAAACCCGGTGCTGGCCAGCTCCTACCCCAGAGCTCCATCACTTCAGCTGGCAGAGCCCACGGGGCAGCACCGCCCCGCTGGGGCTGAGGAAGTGAGGTTTTGACAGCTGAGCAGCCTCTCCTCAGGTTGTTCCCCAGCTCCACACAAATAAATCGCGGTGGGAACTGCAGTTCCCTGCTCCTCCAAGCGGCAGTGCTCACCCACCCTCGCTCACAGCCCACACAAATCCAGTCTGAGCCTGTTCCGGGCAGCCCCAGCCCTCCACAGCTTGTTCCTGCCCTTCTCCCCCCTCTACCACCGTAACATTTTGTGCCACTTCAAGGGCAGCCACACCAGAGAACTAAATGCAACTTCGTTTTTTTCTGCCGATCTAACAATGAGGAACTGGTTTAGGACCCAGCTTCCTGCCTCAAAGCAGCACAAACACGATAAAAACCACCAGGAAATGATCACTTGGTGTCTGTCCCAAGGCTAAGCTAAGCTTTAGCAGAGCACCCAGAGACAGCTCCTAACACTTGCTGGTTTGTTTCCCTGAATTCCTCCTTTCTCAGACATCCACATGGTGATGGTTACAGATTTATTAGAGGAAGCAAATCAAGCTCCTACTTGTCTTCAGAGGGAAAAGGAACTGCAACTCAACTCCAGGTTCACAAAGGAGAGCTCAGAGCTGCTGCCGAGTGCACAGAATGAATCAACAGCCACACTTGTTACCTTCATAAGAGCCAAGAATCTGTCCAGAATGTTGACAGCCAAAACAAACGTTTCAGTTGCAAATCCAAAGAAGTTGGTCAGACTCCAAAGATCTTCCACCTTGGCATTCCTTTGTCTTGAACACAGAGTGTTTTCATTCTACGGCAAGAGAGGCAAAGTCAGAATTATTCTGTGGCAGCAGCAATCTCCGTGCCTCACTCCCTAAATCGCCTTTTATTTAGATCAAACAGCAGCAATTTTTTTTCCTTAAACACTTTATTTCCCTTAACTTGAAAAGGAAATCAATTTAGACCCTTAGGACTCAAATCACACCCACGGTTGAGAGATTACAGCCAGCTCCTGAGTCCCACTGGTGCAACAGCCGGCACAACCACATTTCCTACTCCCCACTTGCTTATCTTAAGACACATTTAAGACTTAAATAAGTGACCAAGAGCAGGCATACGCAGTGACTCCTGACCTTAGAAATGACCACACAATTCTCTGCCTTGCGTGTCAATATTTAAGCAACAGCTCTGCTTTCACAACAAACAAGCAGACTTATCTCAGGGATTTCTTTTTTTTTTTTTTCTTGGTTAAACATTAAGGCTGTTCCCAAAGAACACACAAGCACCCGAAGGCACATAATAAGCCTGCCCTGAAACTCAGTAAGGAACTTTGGTCGTTAACGTGGAGACGTTTATGGTCTATTGACGTTTTGCTGCTCAGCACTGAGCGGTTTCTGCGCTCATTTCCCCAGACCTCGCCAATGAAAAGCCCGTGGTTCCCGTTTGTTACGTGCAGGAAGCTTCCCCGACGGAAACAATACAGAACCTCTCGCTCCTGTGCTCACTCTAAGTTTAAACAATAAATGCTAAACGCCTAAATGCTTTGCTTGCCCTGCAGGTCGCAGCACTTGGATAATGTAACGTTAACACCTACAAACGAAGGGAGAATTAAAACAAAAGGCAAGCGGCGCACACAGAGAAAAGAATTAACTTTCCGCAGTTAGCGTACTTTAAATTCCAGTAGCCGGAATTTCCTCTGAAATTTTTGGAATTTTCTTTCTGCCCTGAGGAGCAGCCCACCCCCCCGCCCCGCTGCCCTCACCCACCTCGGCGGCGCCCTCGATGAGGCTGAGTCCCTTCTCGCGGGGCTGGAACCGCCCCTCCAGCTCCAGATGGAGGTTCAGCTGCTTGAAAAGCCAGAGCGCCTCGCTGCTCATCTTCCCTTTCCTTCGCCTCCTTCCCCTCTCGCAGCAGGGAAACAAAGGGGGCCCGCAGGCCCGGGGCGAGGGGACACCGGGCCCCCCCCGCGGCCCTCACCGCTCGGGGAGGGGGAGGCGAGCCCGGCTCCCGTCACCGCGAGGACGGGGGTGGGCTCGGCCGCTGACCCCGCATCCAGGCAGGGCGGCCTGGACCCCCGCGCGGAGTCACGGCACCGTCACGGCACCATCCCCAGCCGCTCCGCCCCGGGCCCGCTCCAAGATGGCGGCGCCGCGTCCCCGCCCACGGCTTCTGTTGTCCCGCGCGGAGCGATCCCCGCCGGTGAGGCGGCGCACGGAAGTCAAATAGCCCGCCGCCCAGCCGCCGTGCCCCGGCTGGTCCCCGCGGTGCGGGCAGGGCGCGGCCGGCCCGCGGAGCTCCAGCTCAGCGGGGAGCGGGGCGGCGCCGCGCTGCTGCAGGGGGGCGGCGAGGCCGCGCGGAGGGACACGGCGAGGGACGCATCACGCCTTTAAAGGGACGCCAGCGGCGCCTCGTCCGTTTTGAAAAGACCGCCCAAACCCTCCCGCGCTCGGATTGGCCCGCGCTTCCCGGCCGCTGATTGGCCAGCGACGCCGCTCGCCCCGCCCCCTTCCCCGCCTCGTGCGGGGGCGTGTTGTTTACCGGCGGCGATTGGCCGCCGAATGACGCGGAATCTGCTCTGATTGGCCAGACCAGTTCTGCCTCCGCCCCGCCCACTGCTCCGGGCCCTGGCAACCGTGACGAGCCCGCGCGCGCGCGCCCTGAGGCGAGGGCCGGGGGGGAGCGGCGGCCGAGACCCTCAGTGCCACAGCGCTCCCGTGTCCCCGCACCGCCTGTCCCACAGCGCTCCCGTGTCCCGACACCCTCATTCCGCACCGTTCCCGCGTCCAGAACCCCGTCCCACAGCGCTCCCGTGTCCCGACACAGGATAAAGATTAACGCTGACCTGACCGGAGCAGCCTGAGGATGCTCAGTCCCCGCGGGTCAAACTCCCTGTGGGTCAAACTCCCTGTGGGACTCTCCTTGTGTTGTTCCTTGGGGGTGCCAAACACGCGTCAGGATTTAAAACCCCTCCGTGTCCTACTTCGTGCCGAGAGATTTCTTTGCAGCCTGGTGTTGCAGTGGTTTTGGCATGTGCACTTCCAAGCTTCCCCTCCTGTGGAATGAATTCAAGGCCCAATGGGTCAGGAAGGAGGTGGTGGATCAACCCCCTAAGTCAAAGGCTGCATCAAAGGGCTTCTCAGCTTAATGGAGTCCTCAGGACCAGATAAAACAAAATAAGTCATCGTCTGGAGGACTTGTGGGGCTGTTCCAACGTGCTCATGGGCAAACACAAAGGAATAAATGTCCCAGGACAGCCCCAAACTGCAGCGATCGGATGTGTGTACACACTGGAGACAAAAGTCTGGGGAGGTGACTCCAGCAGATTAGTGCTGGGTTTGATCTGGTGCGGTTCTGCTCCAACAAACAGAAAATGTTTATGAAATGTCACAGGCTGGAAAAGTAAATCCGCCTTCTCCAGCGAGCCGTCATCAGTGCTGAGAGCTCTGCCAAGCTCTATTTCGAGGCACAGTCCCACAGTGTGCAGTGCCAGCGATGACGGCCAACACTTCCCTCAAGTTTATTTTGATGCCAAGGACTCCGAGATTCCCGTAAACACGCACGACTTTTCCCCAGGGTGTTCCTGATGTGGGCCAGAGTTCCTGTAGGTACCAGCAGATACACCTGAGCATCCCTCCTACGTAGTGGAACGCATGCTCCAGTTTACCTAAAAGGACAAAGAAGGTTTGTTTTGTAAGCACAGAGTATGACAGCTCCGAAAGTATCAGTTCAGATACCTGCTTGAACACATGCATGCCTTTCCCTTTACTAATTTAAACCTAATAGAAGGCTCTGAAAAATTAGCCTCCATATCTCATGTAGCCTAAGGGGGGGAATCTCTTATCAGAGCGTGGTGCATTTCCCAGGTTAGGAGAGAGGGATCGCTGCCCCATCTTTGTTCCTCAGTATTAACTCACTCGTTGAAAACAGCTCAGTAGGATCAAGAAAAAAAAACAAAACCACCAAAGCTTAAGGATTCTTAATATAAGTGATGGACTGCAGCTTTGGGATAAAAACAGGGAAGATGAGTCTGTTCCCTTTGCTGTCTGGACCTGGCAGAACAATGGAGTGTTGTGGGCAAAGGAGGAGTCACGGTGAGGTCAGCGAACAAAACCTGTTGTTGTTTTCTGTTTTTTCCCTTGTGCGAGGAATAATTTTCTTTCAGTGTGGCATTTATTTGGGATTCGGGGAAGTGTGAATGTGGGGGGAGAACGAGAAGCGTTTCCAGCATCCTGAGGAAACACAGTTTGCCTCTTCTGTAATGTGCTGTGCCTTACAGCGCAGCGATTCCTTCCTGACATTCCTTGGGAACCCAAAGATGCACATCCTATTAAACGGGGATTATTTTAACCAGCCGTCCTAAACTACCTTCCAATATGGCCTGGCAGAACTTGTCCAGGCATGCCCAAAGCAGTTCCCCAGGAATGGCTCTGGACGGCTGAGAGTTGTGTATTGAACTGGCAGGGGATGATCCAGAGGTGTTGACTGGGCCTTGTGGCATGTGGATTTCTACAGGGAAATGGGATTACAAAGCACGGTGATTAAGGGACACAGAGTAATTAGCACTCCAGACACGGGCATTGTCTGCCCACTCTGGACACCCACGGATGAAAAACAGGGGTCACTTGGAACAACACCACCCTGGAACCACTTATCCAAAGAGCTCCACGCGATTTACAGCCACTAATTAATCCAAGTGCCCCGCTGCTGGCCTATTATTCCCGTATGGAGGACAGCAGCAGTGCTGACACCTGGAAGGCAGAAATCATGGACAAAATATTAGAAAACACGTATCAAGGCTCCACAGTGTGTACACACACACTGAGAAACAATTCACAGATCCTGTTGCTTCGAGAGCAATGGGATCAGTGCCTTGGGGATAAAAGCTATGAAAACCTCTGCATGGACTTCCCCTCACCAGGCCCTTTGGGCGGGAACGAGTCCAGGAGATGAAATGATTCATTGATCTGTCCGAGTTCAAACCTTGTTTCCCCAGAAGGCAGCCCCTGAAGGAAAGTGGCATTTGATCCTCCAGTAGCCATGGGAGCGATGTTCCCACTGGTCCCAGCTCCCGTCTGCCCAGAGGAGTGTAATTCCACACCTCTCACCTGGTGCTCCTGGAAATCGAGTTCAGCACTCATAAATAAATGAATTCATTCAGGTTTATCACTTGCTGCCTTTGAGACCAAAGGACGGTGAGGCATCCCGATGAGAGATTAAATGGAGGTTGGTGTTAGGGAAGAGAGATTCAAAGGACAAACCCAGAGAGGAGCAGTGACAGTGCATCTCCCAGACACCACACCCCGAGTTCCAAGCAGCTGCTGGAATAAGGAAGGGAGGGGGCAGAAAAGAGAAACCCAGCTTGTTTGCTCAGGAAACTCAGAGCAGAAAGTATTTTGAGCTGACAAGACCCATACACAAACCAATAGAAACCTAGTAAGTTTAGGACAGGATCTCTGTTTTAATTTAAATAAATCTGCCATGTACTGATAGCACATACGATGCTTACTGAAAATAAAAGCTGCCTTATTTATATAAGAACCCATAGACCAGCACTGCTGCACCACAGTCCTGGGACAAGACTCCCAAGATGAGTTTACTAAAAGAGAGAAGTCCAAAAATCTACTGGGAAACGGTTTCTCCCTTAGAAAATGTTCTTATTCCCAGAAGCTGGTATAAAACTTGTAAAGCACAGCTAAAAATTAAATTGCATGCAGTGCTAAAACCTCGATTCTTGTAGGAAATTCCGAGTCTGCACCGAGAATTTTCACTGACACAAAAGGATTCTGTTCCAGAAATAACAGCAGGGACGGGCCCCTGCCTATTGTTTCATGTCTCCTGAGCGAGCCCATGTACACTCTGTCGGGAACCACAGAATTCCCTGATCCCTGATACTGACAGAGCAGGAGGAAAAGGCTGCAGAGAGAGCTGGCTCTGTGCTGAGCCCGGTGCTCTGCCTGTGTTGTCATGGAGGCCTCTCTCCCCACACAGAGCTGGAAAGATCTAGAAAGCGCTCAGGAGCAGAGTCCAGTGCAACCTGTTTGTTCAGTGTCATCAAATCTCGTTTTGGAGGGCTTGGGAATGGCTCTGGCATGAGAAGAGGAAGGAGGTGTAAAGACAGCACAAAGGAAGGCACTCCTGGTGACTTCAGCACATCTGCAGTTTCGTGGCTCATGGGCTGCAGCTGCCACACCTTGTTCAAACTCCACTCTCCGGTCACTGAGGAAAAGGAAGGAAGCAGGAGAGACTCCAAATCTCTGACACATCTCAGAACTTGCCCGGTGACTACAGTTATTTGTGATTTCTGTTGGGGGGTGGATGCAGGTATCCTTTGTCCTAGTCCTCACTGGTTCCCGCTCCGGCCACCGTCAGAAATCTCCGCTGCATCTTCAGGCCCAATAAAATACAACCTCCCGACTATTTAGCTCATCACTCCAGACACACGCACCCACTTTGTGCAGGCAGCCATTGCAGGCAGCATTTGTACAGCAGCCCCACTGCGGCACAGGGAACCTTCCAGGAGCCAGGAGAACGACATCAAACAGGCAGTAATTTGCCTTCAGTGCAAGTTAAATTGTCTGAAAGGCGGCTGTGTGTTTCAATAGCCGGGTGCTTGTCGAAGCATGACCACAGAGCCAGCAGTTTGCTCAGAGGGCCTCCTTTAATAACCCATTTGTTACTGGAAGGTGCATTTAATTCACTGTATATTTTTGTCACTTACTTTAAGTGGGTGCTGTATTTAATTGACAGGATAATTCCAGGCAGCGTTGTACTTAAGGCTTTGGAAAGTTTTGTTGTTTTTTTTTTTTTAAGAAAGGTGGTTGTGCGTAATTTCAGGAGGCGTTTTCAAAATCACAGGGATTCTGCATAAATGGAATTTCAATTAGTCATTAAAAGTTAAACCAAGAAAAAAGAAAAAAAAAGAAAGGCAGTCACCTTCCTGCCTGTGGAACTAGGCAACTGCTGAGTAAAATTATTTGCTAGGAAGCATTTAGCTACAAGGACTGGATGTTGTAAATTTATTTTATGATTTTACACGAATTTTCCAATTTAACATTCCATTTTCCATAAAAGATGAGAGGTCCCTTAATTATCTCACAAAATACTCCTTTCTCTCCTTTCCCAGGCTGTCTTAAATTCTTGTATGCCTTCTGCTAAAATTGAGATCTTGGGACAATGTCTTCAGTACTTTGCATAGGGATAATCACCAATTATGAGATCATATCAGCTGGTATGTCCTTCTCTTTACCAGACAATAAAAACACGGACTATCACAGATGGAAGGTTTCTTCCAACTGGAAATGTGAAAAAAAAAAAATCAGTCCAGTGGATCGGTTATTCCTACTGAAACAACAGGCAGCTGGAAGTCTTGTGGAGTCCGCTGACCTTACCCCTGTGCCAGTAAGGAATATTCCATTTCCCCCCTTGCCTTCCAAAGGACAACCTTGAGTCATTTCACTGGTGCACAGTGGCCTGCTCTGATTCCCCAATAATTTATACCTCCTGTTTCACAAGACGAGTCGCTCTGTGAGGGGTAAACGGAGATGCTCCAATTTCCGCGCCCAGCGCCACAGATGTTTCCCAAGGAACAGCTGCAGGAACATTTCCAGCATAGCTCTGTCTTAAGATCCCACATCCAGGCACGTTTCGCTCACACACTCTTGCTACTCTGCCAGAAGAAAGAATTCTGATGGATTTTCTCAGATGCACCGGCAGCGAACCTCATCCTGATCCACACAGAATTATCCATTGGAAAAGGCACATCTACAGCCACCACAGCAACACCATTCATCTTGCAAGGTTATAAACTCCCACAGTGTTGGTATCAGCTCCCCAGGACACGAAATATCCAATTGTAAATATATCCAATTGTAAATATTGTAAATATATCCAATTGTATATTGTAAATTGTAAATATTGATGTCTACAGCACAGCAAAGCCCCAGCCAGGTGATTAACATGAGCTGCCTATTAAAAACTGAGAAAAAAGGGGAATTTTTCCTGTTCTGGAAGGGGAAAATGGAAGAAAACCTGTATTCCATGACACCACTCTGCCAATCCTTAAAAAAGTTTAAACAGGTAATGCTGCTCAGGAGCAGGCACATTCTTGTCTGCTGTTGGTGCTCTTGCATGTTGTGACACACGTTTCCAGCTAGTAATCCATTTTCTAGGAAGAATGATGGATTCACTGGTGGGATGCCCAGGGTGAAGGGGACAGTCTGAAGATATTACTGTCACCAAGTTCAAGGAAACAGAGCTGGAACGGAACACGTTCCAAACAGCAAAGCAAAGGGCAGAAAACAGCAGCTCCCTTTGAGAAAATTACATTATGGGGCTGTTTGTTTAGTAAAACTAAATCAGGTAAAAAGGTTAATTTAGTGTCTGCAGTCCCCCTCTCAGAATTAATCACTGAGTGAGCTGCAAGAGGTGCTTCATTTGCTAAATGTGAGCGCGTATTTCACTGTTCTGGATGAAAGCAGAACTATGTCCTGGTGTTTTGAGAAGCTCCGTGCTGGGAACAGAGAGGAAGAGAATCTTGTGCAGCTCCAAGAGAAGGGTTTGTTTTCCCAGTAAATAATTTAAATTCCTGCTGGTAGGAAGAGCAGGGTGGGAACAGCTACACAAAGTCCTGAGAGGTCGTGGAGATGTCCCACTCGAGCTGACACTCCTGTCATTCCACTGGTGGTGGTTTCGAAGGTGAACAAGCCTCCTTTAACAGCTGCTCTGCTGGAAAGATGTGTTTAAGCTCAAAGAAATGAAGGAGCCTGCATCTAGTTTCCTTTCTTCCTTTGCCACATTCTTCAGGAATACTGGGTTATTTTATTTTTATTTTTTTTTTCCAAAGGGCAGCTAATTATTGCCTGTAGGAACAAGTACAGGTGATGTACTCATAAGGTGGAACTGCCTAATAATTTGTACGTACTGATTTCCACACTACTTTTACTCAGAAAGTCAGCGTTCCATCAATGGATTCATTGCACCAAAAAAAGGGTGAGGTTTTTCCAAAAACTACTAGCGATTTTGTATAGTTCAGCTTTCAGGGAGACGAGACAGTTCAGTGCTCAAACCCATTTCATTCCTTTGGGAGAGTTCCTTTGTGCTGACAACTTTTCCTTGACAAGCACTTACTCCTTGGAAGCTGAGCAAAGCCTTGTCAGGTAATTTCAATAACCATGTTTTTAGGGTCCTCCTTGTTTCCTTCTGCTGCTTTCCCCAACATTGCACATTTGCAAACTGTACCTCTCACAAAAAAAAATGGAGTTTAACTTCCTTTTCAGCTTCTGGAAAACCCAGAAATCCTGAGTATGTTTCCCTTTTTTTTTTAGGTTTTGTTTCTTAAACCAACATCAATATTGTCTCCTCTGAGCTGATGAAGACCTGCTTGCTACTTGAAGGATCAGAGGTTAGTGATAAATACAGATAAGTTATGTAATGGCTGTGGAGTCAAAGCTGCTGCAGTAAAAATAGGTTTTCATTTCAGGCTTGCATGTTACTAGGGAAAGGGTTAAAAAAAGCTTGAGATGAATGGATTTTTAGCAAAGCGATTCAGAGTTAATTTGCTGGATAATGAATAGAAAAAAAAAAATAAATCTATGTTCTTTCTCGATGATTTATGTCACAGTGCTTATTATCTCCAGAGGAAATCCTCCTTTGTGTGCTGTCTGAACAGCCAATAACTACAGATACTGGAAGGAGTTTAAAGAGAACAATTTGCCTTTGCTCTGAACTTCTTGCTTTTATCTCTTCACTTCAACCTCTGGTGGTGCGGCAAGATTCTGACACTCATCACCGTGCCAGGATTTGCATGCCAAGTATTTATTCTTTTCCTGGTCGTTGCTGTAGTGTAACAGAGCCCCAAATCCATTTTAAAAAATAAAATAATAATAATAAAAAAATCCCAACAAAACAAAAAAAAAACCAACCCAAAACAAACAAACAAAACCCCCACACTTGTGTTGCAAAAGGATTTAAACACTCAAAAGCTTGTCCAGTTCTCAAGGAATAAAGGGAGCTGTGAGACAACAGCTCAGCTTCCATAGCACTTCAGGCGTCTTGAGGTGTCAGCGGGAACGCCAGACACAGCCTGGAAACAAGGAAAAGGACAGTGCTGCAGGCCTTTGTGCCGGGGAAGGGCCTGAGGAAGTAAATAAAGTCCAGGGCAAATCCCTGTTTACATTTTGCAGGGCAGTAAATAAGGGGTCACCAGGGATAACACAGGGAGCTCTGTGCCAGCTCACACAAGCTTGGAGACACGGGATGCGCAAGGAACGGGCGGGACCATGACGCTTTTGCCGAGGATCGGCACAACGCGGGGCTTATTTACAAGTGATTTACAAATAAACACGCTTTCCCAGCGCTTCCCGAGTGTTTTAAACGCCACTAAAGAAGCGTCCCCGGCCCTGCCCGGATCCCCCTGCGCCCTCACGGAGCCGCGCACGCGCCGCAGATCCGGCCGCGCGGTTCGGCACTGCCGGCAGATGCTTCCGCCAGGGAAAAGAGTCCCAGTTCTCCCCCCCTCCCCGCCCGCCCGCTCCCCCTCACAGCCACCGGCCCGGGGGGAGAACCGGGAGGGCTGAACCGGGAAGGGAGAACGGGGAAGGCAGAGCCGCCTCCGGCCGCCGCCGGCCGTCCGCAGCGCTGACGCGGGGCTTTGTCCCCCGCCGGCGGCGCTGAG
>VXBN01000036.1:158-69014 GCA_013397395.1 Sinosuthora webbiana | reverse complement strand
AGCCGGGCGGGCACGGGGGGACCGGGGGTGTGGGGGGTGTCACACGGCATCGCTGTGGTTGTGAACGCTGTAAACATACACGCGCAAAGTAAAGGCGCGCAGAGCATCCTGCCGGCCGCGCTTTGTGTGCCCGTGCGGGTGCGGCGCTGCCCCTCGGTGCCGCTCCCTGTCCCGTCCCTCCGCCGTGACCCCCCGGCCCGGGCCGGGGCTCAGCAGCGCATCCGTGCCCCAGGTGTGTGACTCTGGTCACAGCGCCAGGCACGGCATTTACAGCCGGAGAGTGTTACGGGGTCGGAATGCGCCTTAAATAAAGATCACGTAGTCGCAACCCCTGTGCCATGGGCAGGACACCTCCAGGTGACCAGCTTCTTCCGAGCCTTATCGAACCTAGCTTGGAGCGCTTTCAGGGCTGGGGCATCCACAGCCTCCCTCGGGCAACCTGTTCTAGTGCCCCACCGCCCTCGTAGTGAAAAATTCCTTCCGAATATCGAACCTAAATTTCCCCTCTTTCAATTTGTGTCCAATACACCTTGTCCTGTCACTACAGTACCTGAAGAAGAGTCTCTCTCCTGCTTCCCTATAGGCCTCCTGTTGTTGGGTTTTGTTCTCTTGTCTTCGTGTACTTCATTTGCAGAGACGGGCTGCATTCTCTTCCCTCTTATCTCTCCCGGCTGCAATGGAAGAAGTTTGCTTGAAGGAAGAGCAGCATTGTGTTCTCTAAATCCGTCTGCAAAGGGGTGAACTGAAGGGGGTGAGATTGCCCATTAGTTTTTGTGCCTACAGTAAAAAGCAGAGTGACAGAAAAAATCCTTCCGAAAACTTATCCACTGAACACAGAAAAACCTCCTCACCTATCCTCCCCTTTTGACCCTGTGAAGGAGGGGAAAAGGAACAGTCCCTCATTTTACCACCCTTAAAAGTAAGGGTCTTAGACAGCAGGCTGATTCAAGCCTGAATTTAAAAATTATTTCAGCCTCAGCCTTTGTCTGCTCCCAGACATTTCTTTCTGTGGTGTGCTGCACCAGCACGTACACGGCACGGCCCCTTTTAAAGACAGGAGGGTGAGGTTTTTTTTAAATAAAAGGTTTAAACTGGGCAAGATGCAAGCGGTGCATGGCACACTTGGGAAAGGGCAGCATCTCCCCTCTGGCTGCAGGGCTGGCAGCTGTGCCCCCACCTCTGTATGTGCACCTGGAGCCCAGGTCGGGCAAGGTGAGGGTGGCTCTCAGGAAGCAAATCACGGCATCTTTTCCTTGTCTCGAGGGTTGGATTTTGGATGCCTGCAAATGATTCAGATTTGGTTTATCAAGTAGTTTGACTGGCTCGTAGGGCAGGGGGAGGACTCATTCTCATCTGTGCCTACGCAGACCTTGGCGTGGGAGGTGGGAAGCTGATTTTTTTGGCTTCTCCCCAGCAGGAACTGAACTTTCACATGGGGGGGGGTGTGTGTATATAGATACGCACACGCAGAGTTTTAATTATCCTTCACCCCTGCGTAGAGCTTGGGCACAGTTTGGTGTGGCAGAACTGATCTTAGCTGCTGCTTTTACTGGGTCTGTCCTGTGTTCCCAAGTCCAGCATTTATCAGTTTAATCAGGGCTCAGTCCAGGCGTGACACTGTTCAGTGCTGCTGTCTCTGCTCGTCTCGCTGCCCTGGGAGAAGCTTTTTGGTGGGCCAAGTGTTTGCAGCTTTGTAAAGCTTTAAGCATCTCCCCTGTAATTACAGCCTCTTTCCATTCTCAGCCTTTCTGTGCTCACCTGCCTCTTAGCATCCCTCATGCACAGACTGAAATGAGACCTCCAGCAGCATCCCTGTGGTGGAAGGTGCCTTCCCTCAGGGCCTGCTGGAAGATGCTTTCCCTTGCACACCTGCAGCCATCCAATGGTTAAAGCAGTGATTAGTCTTGCCCTCATGCTGAACTGGCTTTTGTGGAACATTTATATTCACAGGTCTAACCATTGTGTTTTTACGAGGCACTTTTTACGTTTAGGAAATAAAGTTCAGCATCATGCCGGCGTAAATGATCCACTTGAACTGGGTGTGGAAGGGGTAGGTAAAAACATCTGCAGTTTATGCCACACTGAGGGATTTTGGAAAGGCCAGGCAGGACCCGTGGCCTCGGGAAAACTAGATGCCATTTTTTGAGTGCTGGGAACTGCTGGGTGAACCCATCTGCCAGAGCCTTTTGGAGCTCTGTGGTGGTTTTTCACTGCCCACAGCCAGACCCTGTTTCTTGCCTGGGGTGACTTGACTACAGTGTCTGTTAGACAAGGACTGGGCTCCTAAAAACTTCAACCTTTACACTTTTTAGTAGTTTTGACTGTAAACCTTGGTGTCAGCGTGCTCCTGACGGCAGCCAGGCAGCTGAACCACGGGGCTCAGCTCAGCTCTCCCTTGTGGGAGCCCTGAGAGTGTGTCCTGCACACAGTGACAGGAGCAAAGCGGGACTCACACAACTCAGCTCTGGAATCAGCAGCAGGAGCACTCTGTTACAGACTGCCCCAGACACTCTGCTTCCTTCCCCTTCATCTGTACCTCCCCTTTCACAGCTCTCGTGGCTGGGTTTGGTTTTTTTTTAGGCTCAGGACTGGTTTTAGGTTGTCCAGAACTGTGGGTATATCAAGGCTCTCGCAGGACAGGAGAGCTGAATACGCAGGGAGGAGCCAGGACTGTGCCTGTGCCATGCTATTTTTGTGGACAATTGGAATTATATCCTTTTCTGTATTGTCTCAACAAGAGGCTAATTAGTCAGCAAGCTCGAGCTCCTGGAGGGTAATTAAGCTTTATAAGTGTGGGTTCTCTTTGGGTGATGAGAAAGAGGAGGCAGTACCCTCAGAGCACAAGAATGCCGCTCTGCAGCTACTCTGCTGTACCTCATAATTGATCTATTGTTTCAACAGCAGATAATTCCTCATTTCCTCATAATTATCTTTTTTACTGCCTCACACTGTATCCTGATATTAGCTGTAATCACTAATTTATCCTGAAGCCAGTGAGAATCTACGAGGCAAAATATTGGCCTTGGTGAGCACTTGAGCTTTCAGATAAAATTCCCTTCTGTTGTTAAGAAGGAATCAAGCCATTGTAGTCAGACACTTTTTGGCTGTGGGTGTTGAACTGGGTATAAACTTGTTTGGTTTTACCACTGTTCATTGGTGTTCATGACTGACTGCTGCCCAAAGACAAAAAGAGGTGCTGCTGGATCCTGTCTCCGTGTTTTTGCCCACGGAGGCATTGTATTTATTTGGTTTCAGGGGATTATATTACTCAAAAGGTGGTGCATGATGCTTTAAATTCCGAATGCCTGTCGGCCCTTGCCTCCAGAGAGTTCGTTTTTATGGGCTTGAAAGCCTCTGGAGCTGTTTTATGAAATTACTGCTCTCCCTCATACTTGGTGAGCTTGGTTTTCCTTGGAGTGACTTCCTTCAAGTTGCTGTTGATTTATACCAGGTTACACTGGTGGTGGGAGAAGTGAATCATGCTCTGCGTGTGTTGCCTTGAGGAGACTACCAGTGAGACATTACATAATGCCAGGTTTGGTTTGCTCCTTCTTGTTGTTTTTTTTTTTTAATTTTGAAGCCTTCCTGCTGCCTGAGGAACAGACAAGCTGCTCTGGGCCCTTAGATCTGGGCTGCTTTGAGCCTTTAGTCCTGGAGATCCCCGGGTGCTTGAGGCTGGGAAGTACCTCTGAAGGTCAGCTTGTTCCAGGGCCCCTTCCCAAGCAGGGCCACCTAAAACCAGTTGCTCTGCACCATCTCCAAACAGTTTTTCAGTGTCTCCAAGGATGGAAACTCCACAGCCTCCCTGAGCAACCCAGCCAAAGCTGTGTCACCCTCACAGTAAAGAAATGTCACTGATTACTGCCCTCTGGACACAGCCACTTCTCAACCCACCTCCCTGTCTACTTATCCAGACCCTGCTTCCAGCCAGGAGTAGGGGAGTCCCCCCGGGGACCAAGGCACCACATTTCCTCTTTGCAGTGGGCCTGTGTCCCTCCCCTGCGGCACTGCCAGGTCATGGGAGCCGTCCCACCACACCTCTGTGATCCCAGACTGTGTTCTTCCAGCTGCACACACCTCCCCGTGTTACCTCCCCACGCTCTTCATAGGCAGACACACACCTCAGGGAGGCACCACAGCGTGCTTCCCGACCAGGAGGGAACCTCACAGGTGTGCCCTTGCAAATGCTGAAAGTGACCCCACTTAAACATCATTTGTTGTTATTTTTTTGATGCCTTCCTGTGTCTCACCCAACATACTTTGAACCCTTTTTGTAGTTATAAACCCTGAGGTGGGGCAGAAGGTTTCCTTTTAGTGCCAGCAGGCACCTGATTGCACCCTTCCCCTTCTCCCCAGGCCCTTCACTTTCCTTGGTGGAGGTGGGCACTGCCTGCTTCTCTGTGGCAGATGAGGCTGAGGCTCTCCAAGCTCACCAGTCCCCAGGAAAATCCTGCCCATCTCCCATAAAACTGATGCTGTGCAGCCTGCTCACTTCCTCCTAAAACTCAGCATCGTGGCTCTCCCAAGACAACCAAACCTTCTGCAGGACCAGGGCCCTGGGCACTCCCTGCAGAGGAGGAAATGGCCCCATGGTGTGCCACCACCGTGCCTGAGGCTGCTTGTACTGGGGCAGGGCAGCCAGAGGCCCCCTTCACAGCAGCCCAGCTCCACATCAGATCTGGAAAAGCTGCTGCTGCCTCGAGCTGCCTCTTACATAGACTTTGCCACTTCTTCTTGTTGTCTGGGGTTCCCTCAGCCCGCTGGATTAATGGCTCAGCAGCAGCAGTGCCCTCACGTTCCTCAGAGGTTCACAGGTGTTCCCCAGTAGTCCTGAGCCTTGGCCCCAAAAGATCCAGAGAGTCCCCAGGCAGAACCCAGGGGCTGCCATGCAAACCTTGGCCTGTGGGAGCTGCTCGTTCCTTTGCCGGTGGTGTTCAGGGAATTTGTACAAGGCTCAGCCATTGCTGTCTTGGATTGATCTGTCGTTTACATTGGAAAAAGCATAAAAACATTTGGGGTCGTTTCAGCAAATGCACGTTTCTCTTTGCTTTATTCTGTCTGGTGCTTCAGTTCTGAACGAGAAGATGGCACCGTCCTTTTGGCATGTGACCACTGTGACTGTCCCAGGCGAGGGCTGACCGTCCTTGACGTGACACCCCAGTGCACACAATAAAGGCTCACATTCCTGACCTGTTCCTGAGCCTTGGGATCTGCTGCCGAACAATAGCAGGGCCCATTCCTACTGAAATCCACCCCGGGCTGATTTTTATAAACATTGTGAGGTATTCACATCCTCCATTGATTTGTAGGTTCAAATAAACCAAAATCTCAGAGCACAACTCGTGAAAAAACACTGAGTTTCATCTCCCCTTTGTATCAACACATACGTTCTGCAGCTGGAGCTGTTCTCCCAGGGCTGAATCCCGAGTTTCTCTTTCATCCACAGTTTTCTTGGTCTCTTGCTGCCCCAGCAGGGAAAGGAGCTGTGATTAAAGCAGCCTGTTTGCACCACTCTGAAGCTGTGGCATGGAATATTGAAGCCCTTAGTGACCAAAGACCTTTCTGGGCAGAGGCTGCTTGAATGGACTCATCTTTGCAGTGTCAAGACAAAAAGGAAATGCAAACCACCACCTCCCCCTCCTCCTCCTCTGGCACTTCCTACCAGAGCCACTAGAACAGGGAGTGGGGCAGGCATGGGTCTGGAATCTCGCCAGGAGGCAAGAATGGTGACATTGTCTGAAGGTTCAGTCAGGAGTTCATCTTTCACCTTGTTTTTTAAAAGTCCCCACTTTGGAAAATATCATTTTAAGTTTCCTGTAAACAGCAAACCCCTGATGTCAGTCACAAGGCTGGGGGAATGAAGGGGAGCAGAGATCTCTTAGAACTGGTCCCTTTTCCAGAGGGCTCCTCCTTCCTAGCTGCCAAATGGACGCTGGGATTTCTGTTTCAAAACAAGACGTAAAAAACCCTCCCCTCCCTCCCATCAAAACATTGCTCCGCATTCCCTTTTCGACCTGTGGTTTTAGCTGGCAGGTTCCTTTAAAATGTTTGGAAAAATTCATTCTGTTTGGAAAACCGGCAGTAAAATGAGGTCAGCTTTATTTGCACTCGCAGGAAAAAATCTGGTTGGAGGAAAAGAAGTGGCGAGCGTGTGATGTGCATGAGCCCGCCTGAAGGATGCTGCCAAAATAAAATACCTCAGAGCCTTGCCTTTGTACCAGGCTGTGGGAGGCAGCTCGGGCTGAGTCACACACACAAGTGGCAAGGGCCCTCTTCCTCTCCCAGCCTCCAGAAAATCGCCTCCTTCCGAATTTGGGCTGAGCCAGGGCTCAGCCTGCTGCTGAGGTGTGAGATGACCCGCAGGTGTGACAGTGAGGCACACGGGGACACTTTGTGTGTGACCACAAGTCAGTGTGGTGCTTCAGACAGACAGGCTTACTTAGGTGTTAACGTTTGGAATTACATTCCCAAACATACTTCTCCCAGCCGATCAGCTTGAAAATTTTTTATTGTCTCACAGCAGTGCCGAGCTGTTTGCATTGGCCATTTATTTCCTGCATCCCAAACCAGGTGATTTGAACCCCTGCTGGTCATCTGCTTATTTATTGCTGTCACGTCAGGCTGTGCTTTGGCATTTCCCTCTGCCCAGCACAGAGTTCCAGACTGCTTCACTGCCGGGGCGTGAGGAAAGAGTTAAGCTGAGAGAAAAGCCCCAGGTACTAAAATTAACATCCATCCCAGCCCCCAGCCGCAGCTTTGAAATTTCTAATCGCAACTTGCAGTTAGACATTTCTGCTAGCAGTAGGCTTGGATCCTTTGAAATCACAGATGGCTGGCTGGAGCTCCGAGGAATTCAGTCTCCTCCTCTCTTCCTTCTGCTTCGCCTTCCCCCCGCTGCCCAGAAAAATCTGTTTGCAGGTCATCTCTGAGATTTTATTATTGCTTGCTGAAGCTGAAGCAGATTTGGCTGCCGGTCTCTGAAAATATGAGATCTGCAGAAATCGGTGTGGTGCTTCAGCTCTGCTGGAATTACCCCCCCATTGTTCAGAATACCCACCTGGATTGATGTGCAAAACAAAGATAGTGGGGTTTGGGCTGTCTCTAGCCCTAAAAATCTCGTTAATTGTGTACAAAATGAGCTGTGTTTAAAAAAGCAAACAAACAACCCCCCCACAGCAAACAGAAGACAAGCCACAATCAAAAGCAAAGAGGCTTTTGTTCCTCGCCTGAATTATTGCAGTGATCCTGTTTGTAATCCAGTTGTATGAGGACAGTTAAATTGCAACTGGGGGCAGGAAAGTCAGGAGCTGTGTTAGGAGCTCGTCCTGCCAGTGAATAGTTTGTTCCTGGAGCAGCATCTTTTATGTGCAGGAGGCACTTTTTATAGTCACTGCAAGTGATTACAAAGCCTAAAAATAATTAAAAAAACTCCTCTGTTTTGCATCCCACGTGAATGCCCCCCCCAAACCATGAAGGTTTATTTGGTCAGGGAGTCGTCTGCCCCAATTCCTGCAGAAACTGCTTTTGGAAACTGTAGCCTGCAGCACTTGGCAGCCTCAAACCTCTCCAGGGAAACTGAAAAGCATTTCTTTGAGTCAAGGTGGCTATAAACTTGGACCAAAGAGAGATCTTAATGAGATGAGAGATCTTGATTTTATGGACCAGCTCGGGGTGTTTACCGTGGATAAGCAGGTGATTTTTGATGCCTCTCAAAAGTGAAAACCTCACACCAAGGTTTTGACTCTCTAATTTCAGAGCAAGATCCAACTTGCAGCTCCTCACAGGAGGTGTCAAGGCCAGTGCCTTGACTGGGCTCACTTCTCCTTTATTAACTCCCCAACTGTTCTTTAAGAGGTTGCAGCACAGCCTGTTGACCTTCCAGTCAAGATTAGGAACTTCAGGAACTGTTTGAACAGTGGTTGAAAAACTCCCAAAGCAACCACAGGGGAAAAAGAAAACCCCAAACCCAAAAAGCCAGCACCCTGGAGCTAAGGTTTAATTTTAAGTGCGGGAAAGAAGCAGAAAGCCGGGGTGAGTTAGTTCATGGTGACTGTCCCAGCTTGGGCAGTCCCCTCAGCCGTGGGTGACTTGGGCTGGGTTGCAGAAAGACACGGAAGGTTTTTGGCTGGAGCAAACACTTGTGGGGGGCAGGCTCAGGCCTCCTGGTGGCCCTGCTGTGGTGTGAGAGGTGCTGCCACACCGACAGGGTTCTGTGGTGCTGCCGTCACCTCCCTGGGCTGCTCAGGTGTTACTGTCCTGAGCTGGGCAGAGAGAGGAGTCCGTGGAGCTCCCTGTGCCAGCCCTCCTGTTCTCATCCTCCCCGAGCCTGCTCTGCCTCTGCTCCCCTGTGCTTTGGGAAGCCTGCACACAGCGCTGCTGGCGCTTTTTCCAGTGGCACACGTTTATCTGATGGAGAGCTGTGTAAATGGAGATGCAAACTGGATTCAGCCCCGGGGTGCTTGGCCGGTGTCCCGGCTAAACCCCCTGGGCTGGAAAACTGCTGGAAAACTGCGCGCCGCTCTTGCTCCAAGGGAAACTTTCAAGCACGTCATTGCTCTTCTTTTTTTCCCTTATAAAGGTTATTGTGCCTCAGCCCTCAATCAAATCACGTCTCTAGTTCACAAAGGAAAGGTTATTTTCCCCTCTCCTTTGCCCTTGGCAGCTGCAGAGCAGCTGGCAGCAGCACTCGCTAAGAATGCTCCTTGCAAGGCCCTGGGCATGTCGGGGCTCCAGGGACACCCCGAGCTCTCTGTGGGGTCACTGCCCAGCCCAGGCAGCACCACGGGGACAACCTCAGAGGGGGTCAGGGTAACTAAAAGCTCTGTTCTGCTTCCAGGGGCCTGTGGAACCCATTTGTGTTGTAAACATGGTGGGAATGTTTATCAGTTACAACAGGAGAAAACAGCCTGAAATTTTCCCCTGTGTTGTCTCCAGTGATTTGGGGGTTGGCTAATTACTCTCTCTTTCCTGCAATACCGAGGAAGGACCATCAATATTTCATATTAGGAGACATGGCTGGGCTAAATATAGCTCCTGTGTTTTTCCTGCTGAGCGTGGAGCGAGCTGCTCCCGGTCCCCCGGCTCTCAGCACTGCTCCCAGCCTCGGCCTCTGCCATGGGTCTGCCCCTACCCTTGCACATTGCACATGGTGCAGTGCTCAGGCACAGCTTTGCCGTGAGATGGTGAGGGATCCAGCCTTTGGGAACCAGTCAGGCCACAGGGAAAACCGTGGCTCTGGTGGGAGGATCACGAGATGCTGATGAAGCCCCCGAGGGAAGGGGCTGGAGGGGAGGCTGTGATTGCAGCCCTGTTTGCCCCTTCAGCCCCATTTACAGTGAGTGTCCTCAGGATCAGCCCCAGGTTTAAAAAAGAAATGCAAAATCGAGTGAAAATGCACGTAAATAAGCTGTGGTTGGAGGTTCTGGAGTTTCACTTCCCCAGGCAGAGTCTCCCTCTGGGCAAGTGAGGAACTTTTAGCAGGGATTTTTCTGCCCACAGTGGCTGTTTGGGGGCTGGTGGGAAGAGACATGCCACAGAGCTTTAGGAATCCTGTTCAGGACTGCTGGTTCCAAGGTGTTCTGTGTGTTCAGTGACATCTGGACACCTTGTGTAGGGATATGCCAAGCCAGTACAGGCTGTCCCTTGTTCATGGAGCAGGATTTATTATGTAAAAATCTAATGTAGAAGGGGTTCCTGCTCAGAACAGAGGGCTCTGACATTTATTTGCCACTTAAAACCTTCTGGGCTCTTAAGTGGGATTGGAGTGTGGTTTTATTCGTGGTGCAGGTTGTGTGAATAAAGAATAATATTTGTTCTCTATCAGTCTTGATCTTCAAGGTTTCCTTTAGCTCTGGGAAAGCACCTTGAATCTTCATTTGCTCAGAGCTGCTTTTGTTGTTATTTATAAGAATGGATTGTTTTCCCTGTGAATTCTGTTTATTTTCTCAGAGTCAGCACCTTGCTTGTTTCCTGTAAATACAGGCTGGACTGTGAAAATGCCTGGTTAGTGTTTGGCCAGTATCCACCTTGGGGGGGATTGCACAAGACCTCATGCAAAGAACCAGAAGTTTCAATAACTTCCCCATGGATTTACCCTTCATTTACCATTTCACTGCTTTGCTGAAGTCGTTTAACACTGTTAAAAACCTGCAGCCATTGTCCTGGTAGGCAGCCTCAGAACTACCTAAGTAACCTTCACCGTCACATCATCTTCTCCACTCGAGGGCAGGTGGTGGAATCCGTTGTCCTTAAAGAAATAAAAGGTGAAAACCTTGTCTCTGCTTTTGTTTGTAATGGGCAAGTTTTTTGACGGGCTGTTACTGCCGGGCGAGGGGGAGCAGTTCCATTTCCTGCAGCTTCAGTCCCCTCTGGACAGGCACAGCCCAGCGTTTCACCGAGCTGTCTTTGGTTTTGCAGGTAGCTGTATCCAGCTGGGTGGCAGGTGGATCCAAGGGTTACCATGAAGTTTTCAGGACCCCTGGAGAGCCAGAGGTTGTCTCTCCTTCTGGAGATGGCAATCTCTAGGGAAGCTCAAATGTGGAAAGCATATGTGCCGAAAATTCAGCCCACTCAGGTAATGTCTGTCCTTCACATCATCCGTGCCAGCAGAGGCAGGACACTGCCGGGGGCGGGGGGGAGTGGAGTGGGAGCAGTTACCTTTCCTGACACCCGGGGGATCAGCCTCTGAAGGAAGCAATTCCCTCTTTATTTGGTGGACACCCCTGCCCCAGGGGTGCAGAACGCACTGCACAGCACACGGGGTTGGATCTCTGCTGGGCTTGTGAGAGCACATACATACATGGTCCTGATTAATTTTACAAACGGTGCGGATTATTAGTGCCTCTTTCTGCTGGGCACCAACTCTGCAACAGTTCCTTAAAGCAGCTTTATTTCCTTGGAGTAATTCACTAATGACAGCATTGATCTGGTGCCTGCTCCAGGAAGAATCCCACTGGCTCCAGCAGGTCTATTTATGGAGCAGGGTGCAAGCTCGTGTCAAGGGAAGCAGAGCCAGGCACTGGCCTGTTCCAGTGAGGAATGTTCTCACAGGACTGGAGGAAAATTCAGGGTAGAAGAGCCCACGGGTGCTCTGTAGCTGCAGGGAGGTTGGACCAAGCTGCTCATGGCCTCACCGAGCCCAAAGTGGATTTGTGCTCCTTTGGGAGGAGGCTCTGTCTCACCTGAGCACTCACAGACACCTGTGCTCTCCACAAAGTTCTGTCTGTAACAAAATGTGGAATGTGAGGACGTTGTCACAGAATTTCTGGCCCTTTGTTGCCGGGTTGGGCTGAAATAACCACGCTGAGGGCCCAGATCCATGCCGGCTGCTGTTGCACCACATGAAGTGTTCACACAGGTAAGTCAGCTGCTGTCAGAGCTAATCCCTGTCATGTTTGTTTTCCCTGTCTGACAAACAAGAAGCTGCTGCTGTTGGGCAGGAGCAAATCCATTTTGAAGGGCCTGAGTTTTGTTAATCCACGTTTTGGTTTCCAAAGGAGTGATCTGGTTGTCAGAGGTGTGGAGCGTGTTGTAGCTGTGGCTGTCTTGAGGCACGAACAGCTTAAGACTCCGGCTTACGGTAAACCAGCCTGTCATTCCCTGCTGGCTGTACTCCTGGGGTGATTATAATGTAGGGAGATAAGATTACAGGATAACAAGATAGGGTAGCCAAACCAGATTCATAGGTGAAGGTTTCACAGGGATGAGGCACTTGCCTTTCTGCCATGATGAAGTTGGTTCTGGTGGCTCAGAAACCACCACCTGCCTCAGGCAGACTTCCCAGCAGTCAATCCCTCTGTGCTTGTCCTTGCTCCTGGAATTTCCACCCCAAAACTCTTCTTCTCTTGGTGTAACCTTTTTCTTTCTATTTTCCCACGTGTCAGCTCAGACCTTGACGCTATCAGTGCTCTGCTACTAAATGTTTTCTAGCAGTAAGGGATCACTGACTGGGAGTGGAAGCTGCGTGTGTGAGTGTGAGATGGAGGAAGGTCAGAGGGAGAGGAAAAAGCATAAACACAGCTGTCTGCTCAGGGAAACCCAGAGTTGGGAGGCCACGGAGCAGCTGAGAACACTCCTGTCTGTAATGACACATTTCCCTCTGTTCCTGTGGTTCGTGACACCCAGCTTGTCCAACTGTTCCCCCAGCGTTCGCTTTGGCGATGGCGCAGGCACCGACGTGCGATGTGAATGACCCTGTTTTCTGCAATATCTGGGAGAAGGGCAGATTCCCTAACATCCACTGCCTTATTCTAAAAGCAGCTGCAGCAGCCTAAAACCCCTCTTGCACGACGCTGCTGTTTATTTTCCGTGGCAATCGGGAAATCTGCATCCTTGTGTGGATCAGATCTGGCACCCCAAGCGTGTGGAACTTTCCGTTCCCTGCTCCAAGGGTGGAGCGGCTGCGCAGAGGTTTAATGAACTCACCTGCTTTGCCAGTGACAAAACGTTGAGTGCGTCTGCAGAAATCCAGTGATGTGATTGGAGACACTAGGGAGGGTTTTTTCTGGGGAGTAAACTTTCTGTTTTGACTCTTCAGGAGACATTTTTGGTTCTGGTGTTCAAAACCGGAACAAACTCAGTTTCTAAATACGTGTCGTTGAGGTCTTTGACAGGAAGAAAGAAACCCATAGTTACAGAAGCAGGAAGACTTTCCATATTTAGCATGGGGTGCAGAATCTTCTGGGGACTTCGTTCCTGATGATTCAGTGTACCTGATTCTTCTGTTTTGTTTGTACTTCTTGTCTAAAAATTCCTGTTCCCTCCTTTAAATGCAGGCCAGTGTTCTGGGTACGTGCAACATACCACAGCCAGATCTCACCAAGGCTTTTCAGCCTGGAAAAAACAGTGGGCTGAGTCTGGGACCTCCTCCTGCCTCTGAATGGATTTGGATTTTTTTCCCTTCTGGTTCCCCACCCCACCCCACCTATAATGGGTTATATGAGATGCAGGTGACATTCAGGAGTTTTCTTGGGATTAAGGTTTGAGAAATGAAGCCATAAAGACTGGTCAAAGGTTGATTTTAGTAACTCTGTGGCTGAGAGGCGCGTCAGTGAAGATTTTTGGATTTATTTTTATAGAAGGAGAGTGTCAGTTGTGTCATGCCTCTTTTCTGTCCTGTTCTGGCTCACTCTGTCTCCCCACTTGTTCTCTGTACCCCTTGAGGAATCTGGAGAGCTCAGTTTATTTCCAGTCCTACTAAAGGTCACCTGCTCACTGCCCAGGAGCCCACAGGGCCCAGGCAGCAACAGATACGGGGCAAGAGCAGAACACCTGTCTGGGACAGGAGACCTGAAGGAAAAGGTTACCAGCTGAGGTGTTTTCTCTCGATTAGGCAGCAGTAAAACAGTCGTGTTTGAGTTCACAGATAATATTTATTTTAGCCTACATATTCCACAAGTCTCAAGGTATGAGAAAGAGCAGCATCCCTAGAGATGATTTGCTGTGTGCTTGCTCTCTGGAGCAGCTACGTCTTGGCCTTTGTTCTCCTACCTGGAGCAGGGGTGACACACAGAAAGTACCTCTGCCTCGAGGAGGAACCTTTGCTTTCCACCCAAAGGGACTTTCCTCACTTTCAGCCCCCAGAGTGTCTCAGTTTTGCTTTTAGTTTCAATTAACTAAGGATCAGTGACCTCACTGCTTAATTAATTTTACTGTGCTGCATTTTGTTATTTGTGTTCTGAGGGTGTCACAGGGACACCTCTGAGAGAGAGGAATAAAGCCTGGTATTTGTGTGGGAAGCTCCTTGCCCTGTGTGGAGCAGCAGCAGGGTTTTTGGGGATAGGGGGTCCCAAAAAGTTCTCACTCCTGCTGCCTGTCTCCTAAACCAGGCTGTAACAACCTTGCCTGGTGTTTAAACTCGCCTGTCTGTGTGAGGGGATTCTGCCCCCATTCTTCTGTTCTTTATTTGCAGACAGGGTCTGGAGTAGACACCCTTTTTGTCAGGTGCCAAAAAGAGCTAGAGACTCCCCTCCTTTCCTTTGCTTCCCCATGGAGTTCTTAAGGAGCCACTTTAATTTTGGAGCCTTCCCTGTGCTGGGCATGCACCGAGCTGAGCGTGCTTTGCAGTTGCTCCTTCCTCCCACGGACACTGTGGGGCTGGGGTTGGCTTAATGTCACATCCCAGCTACGCTGTGGGTTTGGGTCAAACACTTTTCCCTTCACACAGCAGGGACAGGTGTGTGAAGCATGTGCAGCTCCTGCTGCTCCCTGAGTTCCAGCCCTGCTGGGAATGCTCCCCCCGAGTCTGAAACGGGGCCTTTGGCTGCCCATGAAGGGCAGCAAGATCCAAGGCCAGGTCTCGGGAGGGCTGGGGAGGAGAGGCAGCAGAGAGAGAGAGTCTTACCCTTCCCAGCCATGCTGTTTTTAGGAGACCTCACTTTTTGCCTGGGCAGGCACAGGGAAACAGCACCCGGGCAGGACAGGCACCACAGGGAGCTGTGGAAGCTGCTGCCTGTTTTGGTGGGATTGAGCAGGAGCGGGATTTGCCAGCGATGGAAGGGCTGGGGGGTGGTGGTGCTGAAATCCCCGTCATGCTGCTGAGGCAGAGCCCCCCCTCCCCAGCAGGAACACCACACGTGCCATATGCACCCCCTCCTTGAGCATTCCCCTTTCTGCCCCCCAGGTACAGCCCCAGGTCCCTTCCCACTCCCAGGAACACCTTGAGCAGAGCATTCAGTAACCTCCCTTGGTGTGTGTGGTGTGTTCATTGTGCTCCTGGGCCCTCCTGCCCCCAGGGAGGCTCACATTTCACCCTGGAACTGCATCGATGATTTTAGAAAGAACCAGTGTTTCTTGGAGAAAACAGCAGGCGCTTCTTACTCAAGAGCCAGGCTGTAGCTGAGCAGCAGCTGAGAGCAGGGGCCCTTCTGGAGCAGCAGACAGTGCTGGTGGCACCAGGGCACTGCCAGGGCTCAGGGCAGAACACGGGCACTGTTACTGTCTGTGCAAGGTGCATGTAGGTGTTTCAGTGGTAGACACAGCCTGAAGTATTTCTTCTGTATCAGTACTGGGGTGGCTTTATTCTAAATTCCTGCTGCTTTGCCCTCATGGCATTACTGGGGGCAGTTACAGCCCAGCTTTTCATGCTTCTGGACACATCCGTGCTGACCATCCCCAATAATCCCCACTGGAGTGAGACCACACAGTTCTTTGGTTGATGTGAAAGGCTCTAGGAAAGCTGGAGACACTTCTGAACTGGGTCACGGGACAGGATTTTGTGTCAGTGACTGAGCTGTGTGTGTGGTTGAAATTTAGCTGTTGTCCAAACAGATCGATGGGGGAGACAATGGCCAAACACCCAAACCCCAAACCCAAACTGCAGGCAAAGCTGTAGCTGCTGCCTCCCACTCCCAGTTCACTGAGCCACTGAGAGCCTCGTGTCAGTTGTTGGCAATTTTCTTTATTTTAACAGGTACTGAGCTAAAAAAATCCCCATAATTTGAAGAAAAAAATAAACCTTTCCCCACGAAACCCCAACAAAGTCCCTCCACTCTGCTGTTGGCAAGGGGGGTTTTGTTCCAGGTGGGAATTTCTGTGCATCCGCATGGTTCCGAGGAGGTTAAGAAAATAATAACGAAATAAAAAATTTCTGGGAACTACTCTGGAGCTGAGCCTGCCAGTGCTTGACAAACTACAAGTCACCCATCCTCTTTTCCCCACTGTACAGTGACACAAGTGAGGTTTGGGATTGCTGTAAGGGAAGCTGTCTTTTCCAGGGCAGGTTTTGGGGGTGGGATAAGTAACTGCAGGGACAAAGGGGGCTGGCTCCAGGCTCCCCTTGCCAAAGGAGGCTTTGTTTCAGTGCTGACTGACTCCTGTGGGTGTAAAGCTTTTGGTCCTTTGGGACTTCCTCAGCCCGTGTGTAAGAGCAGTCTGTCTGTCTGTCTCTCCCCCAGGATGTAGCCATTTCTCCAAGGCAGAGGGATGAGGTCATCCAGTGGCTGGCCAAGCTCAAGTACCAGTTCCACCTTTACCCAGAAACGCTCGCCCTGGCCATCAGCCTCTTGGACAGGTTTTTAGCAGCAGTAAAGGTAAATATTTGCAGCTCCACAGCGGGGAACAGATCCCTGCCCCGGCGCAGGTTGGCGTGTGCAGTCCCAGCGGAAGCGCTTCCTTCCCCCGGCCCCGCCCCTGCCCTGCTCACACGTGGGTGGGCAGCACCTGCTCTGCTCTGCAGCCAGAGCTGGGGTGGGTTGGGCACCCAGGGAGCAGTGCCTTCCTCAGCCTGGGCCGACTCGGGAAGGCAAAGGCAGTGCCCGTGAGCCCCAGGCCGGCCCTCCGACAGCAGCACCAGGGACGGGCCCTGCTCACCTCCAGGGCTGCTTTCCTCCCACTTGTACCATCCCGCAGTGCTGGGGCTCCTGCTGGCAGGAAACCAGCTGGAAACAAAAACTGAGGAGAGGTTTGAGCCTGGCAAGGTGCAGGGAAATGGGGAAAAAAAAATGGGTGAAGAAGGTTGAAACACAGACAATGCCTTTTGGGGGAGTAGTTCCTTACCAAGCTGCTCTACAGCCTAATGGACTCCACCTTGGACTGACGTCTGAGAGGTGGGCAGGAAAAAGGGAAGCAAACACAGCTGCAGGCTGTCCATGTGACAGCCGTGCCCTCCTGCTGTGCTGAACCCAACTGGAACGGATGAGCCCCTTTGGATTTCAGGCTGTTTCCCCATAGAAACTCCTTAAAAAAGGAGGGGAAAAACATTTGGGCTCCCTGCAAGTGGGACCTGCTGCCCCTCTGGCCCCCTTATCTGGGCTGTGCTTTGCGTCTGCCAAGTGACCAAACACACTGTGCTCCAGCCTGGAATCCCTGGTCTGGAGCTGTGAAATCAGCCTTTGGAAGTTTATCTCTCACCACATTTGCTCAGTGACATTCCACGCTCAGCAATCCGTGGTCTCACCTGCACGTGTCCCACCCCACACCAGCACCATGCTGGGTAAGCAGTATCCCTTAGGAGATGGCATCTGGAGCCTGTGCCCTTGCTTTCTCCTGTGAGAGACTTTGGTAGAACACAAGTGACGTCATTCATTAACTCACCCCTTAAATATTAATAAATATTGATCATGTTTTCATGCAAGCCATGGAAGTTATTATTTTTAAGGATCCAAAGTAGCTGATTTACTGAAATGCTGAGATGGCAAAGATTTAGATCCTTCAGGAGCCAGTGCCCTCAAGGTTTTCTTTCAGCAAGTAGGAGCAGCCAAGGAGTCTGTACTGCAAGTGTGGGACTGCGAGTCCAGAGCCCACTGTGTGCTTTGAGCTGGAAGGGGGAAAGGGCTTTGCCTGGGTGAGCACTGGGGCCTTGTGCTTCCTCTCCCACAAAGCTCATTCCTCTGATGCAGCTGAACTCCTGTGTTTTCACCAGGGGCTTCTCTGTGGGATTTTGTTATGAACAGACTTGGGGATTGCTGGGGCTGGCTGTTACCCAGAGCCTGCAGTGTTGGTGTATCTCAGTGCACAGCACCCATGGCAGGGCCCAGTCCCAGCCCTGCCCTAAGGGATTTCATTCCCTTGGACACCCAAACACACAAGTGCAGGTTGTGAGTGCAGGATTTTCACTTCCCTTTGCCTTCAGCGTCTCTGACCACAGGCAGGAGAGCCCAGCTGCCAGGACCTGCTCTGGGTCTGCAGCTGTGCCAGGGTTTAGGAACAGCCTCTGACTTTCCAGCCCCGGCCACTCTGGAGGAGGTGGCCATGGACAGTGGTTATTCCACTGCCAGTGGGAGTGAAGCCCCTTGTCAAAGTGGTCACATGTTCAAAGCTCACAAAAACATCCCCCTTTCCCCTCCAAATTCCTCTTACCTTGCCTAAAAACCATCTCCTTGTGGAAGGGACCAGCTCTCCCTCACTAATCCCTGGGCCACAGCTTTGGGAACTGTAGTGTGAAATTACAAGGGCTTTTAAAAGTTTTTCTGAGTTACACTTCCCCAGGCAAAGACAGTGTTTTCCAATTCCCATTTCCCTTCCCTCTCTGTGTCTGCCCTGCAGCAGCACTCAGAGCAGAGCTCTGCTGCAGCAGGTGAAGTGCCTTTTCTGTGAGGGGACGAGCTCCCCTTAGGGTTTTCCCTTTGCCGGTTCTGCTGCAGTGCCTAAACCCGAGCTCTTTCCAGTCCAGTGCTGCCCACCCCGATCATGGGGCTGCAGATCCCTGCCCTGCCTGATGTCACAGAGCAGGGATTTGTGCTTGGCACAGCTTGCCACTGCCAGGGCATAGTCAGAGGTCAGCCTGCACATCCAGAAGGAGACGCTGGGGCTTGGGATGCCCCAGCAGAAGGATCAGGGCATCGCTGCTGCAGCACACTGACACAGAGCCCTCTGTGCTGTCCTGTCCCACAGGCCCGTCCCAAGTACCTGAACTGTATTGCAATCAGCTGCTTCTTCCTCGCTGCAAAGACCATTGAGGAAGATGAGGTAACTGTTCTTCCTCCCTGTCTGTCTGTCTGTCAGTCCTCCCAGCCCTACCTTTGCTTGCTCGTGGCGGCTGCCACTTGCCAGGACAGGAATGAAGCATTTGATGTGATTTCTCTAATCGCTGGTTCTCTCGTTTCTTTTTTTTTGCCTCGGGATTTGCAGAGGATTCCAGTACTGAAAGTTTTGGCTCGGGATAGCTTTTGTGGTTGTTCTCCAGCTGAAATTCGCAGAATGGAGAAGATCATCCTGGATAAACTGAACTGGGATCTTCACATGGCAACGCCACTGGATTTCCTTCATATTGTAAGTAAAGGGTTATTGATGTTCTTTCTGCTGTCTGTCAGTGCAAATGACGAGTCAAGAAGCACCTAGACAAAAATTCTACCTGTAGGGGAGCAAAGACCTTGGAATACCTTTGTAATTCCTCTGTACCTGTAGTTTCTGAAAGAAAATGGCTTGCCAGAGAATTCCAGAGGAGACCTGTCACTCTTGACATGCAATATCCAAAATGTGGGCCTGCCATCTGACCCTTTGGCCTGGTCTGGGGCGTGTTCAGCTCCTGAAAATTGTGCCCCTAACTTCACTGCCAGTGGTTTTCCTCAAAGCTAAACACCATCAGCAGGGAAACAAGGAGTGCAGCCATGGAGCAAGCCCCAAGGGTGGCCTGTGAGTGTGGATCCATACCTGCTGCACGGCCAAGAGCCAAATCCACACGTGAGAGGAGATCAAGGGAGGTGTCTTGAGGTCCTCTGTGGAATTTTATCCTCACTCCTCGCCTGAGGAGTTTGTCTAGGACCTCTGAATGCCACATGTGCACTGGAGAGAGAAGGGCGGATGGGAAGGCCTTTTGCACAGCCCTAGAGCCTGCTGCCCAGGCAGGTCCCACCAGAAAGGCTGCACCAAGCTTTGGTGTGTTCAGCATGTCAGGCATTTCCCCACGGGGCGGGAATTGCCTCCGGGGTTAGGCTGGGGGATCCCTGTGTGTCCAGCTGTTCCCGAGGCGCGGGTGGCCTGGCCGGCGCCGCCATCCTCCCCTGTGCTTGTGTCCCGCAGTTCCACGCCGTGGCGGTGTCCAGCAGGCCGCAGCTCTTGGCCCTGCTGCCCACGCCGAGCCCCTCGCAGCACGTGGCGGCGCTCACCAAGCAGCTGCTGCACTGCATGGCCTGTTTCCAGCTGCTGCAGTTCAAGGGCTCCATGCTGGCTCTGGCCATCGTCAGCCTGGAGCTGGAGAAGCTGCTCCCCGACTGGCTGGCTCTCATCATCGAGCTGCTCCAGAAGGCACAGGTGAGGAGGGCAGCGCACACGGAGCGGGGAGGGTCTGGGGCCACATCCTGCTCCGTGCTCTGGCACTCCAGGATTCCTTGCTGCCGATGGCTGCCTGCTGTTCTGCTTTTGTGGGGATGGCTGGGCCTCAGCCTGGAGGGACAGCTGTAGGGACGGTGCTGCCCGGTTTCAGTCCTGACCACCTCCACCGGGTGACAGGGCGAGGAGCCGAGTGCCCTGATGTACACAGCCCCTTGCTGCACCAGAGAGAAAACACACCGGGGAAAAATTCAGCTTGTTAGTGGCTCTTCCATTCTTCCACAGCATACAGGGAACTTTGCAGGTACTCTGGGAACACACTCCAGCTGCTGTAAACAGGCTCTGAAATCCTTTAATGTCTCAAAGTTCTGCCTCCATCCCCCTGTGATTCCCACGAGGTGCAGGAAGGAGCAGGGGGTGTATCTTAGGAAGTCACTGTGCAGCGTGTTGTTGGCAAGTGAGGCGCACAGGTGGCCGGGGTTGGGCGTCTGTGCTCTCTCCTCACCCTGCCAGCGATCCCAAAACAGCCGTACCTCTGCTTGTCTTCCCACTCCAGATGGACAGCTCGCAGCTGATCCACTGCCGGGAGCTCGTGGCACATCACCTTTCCACTCTGCAGCCTTCTCTGCTGCCCAACTCTGTATATGTCTACAGTCCCCTCCAGCAGACCCTGGTGACCTGTAACAGAGGAGCGCTCCACCGCCAGCCCTCCTCTGTCCCAGGGCCGGGTTTCTCCAAGGACAACGGCCGGCCAGAAGCGCCCGTCACAGCTACAGCCGCTCTCTACCCGCGCCTGCCCGCCCCCGCCGGCGGCTGCAAGCCAGGCTCCGCCAAGCGCAAGGTGGAGGAGATGGAAGTGGACGACTTCTACGACGGCATCAAGCGCCTCTACAACGAAGACCTGGCCCCGGAGGCAGTGGCCCTGGAGAACATGGGCTCTGTTTGCAGCGCCGACGTCTCGCGGCAGGAGGGCAGCGTGTCCCCTTGCCCGCCTCTGCAGCCGGTGTCTGTCATGTAGCTGCCGGAGCCACCACGGGACCTGGCAGCTCGTGTCCTTAGCGGGGCGAGAAGGGGCCGTACCTTGTCAGGCTGAACTGAAGGGAGCCAAAAGAAAACCAGGAAAAAGAGATCCCAACCCTTTTTTGAATTTTATTTCTTGTGCGGCTAATTATAGTTCCACTATTTAAGCACTTAAAAACACAAAAAAGTATAAAAATCTAAAAAAAGACCCAAAAACCAAACAAAAAAAGTAGCAAAACCCTGTTCCTTTCTAGTGTCGTCGGTTCCACTGTTTTTCTGCTCCTGTGTGTTGTAACCCATTCTTCACATCCGAGAGCTCACAACAGCCCTGCGGAGCTGTTCAGGTTTCCCAGCCAACTAATGCCTCTCTGATCCCATTCCCACCTGCTCCTTGCTCCCTTTCTGCCTGCTCCTCTTTTAGTTCTCAGCCAGTCTTGTGCATGACGTTCTGTCCTGCCCCACCTCCACCACAGCTTTCTTTTGCCCTTCTAAACAGAAAACCTCTTTTGTTAATAGTTGGGTGTTTAAATGTGATAATATTGAAAAACTGGATTTAAACAAAAGATTAGGCAGGAAAAAAAACCCAAACCAGTGCTTGCAAGCTGGTCCACACTTCAGTAATTCCCACGGGAGTGTGAAGGTGCTCTGTGCCTCGCACAGAGACATCGCCCAGTTACACCAGTTTGCCTTTCCCAACACAGAAAGCAGTTACTGGGTTTTGTGTCACTAGAACTGAAACCATTTTTTTCTTGCCGTGTTGCACTCAGTGTGGATTCTCACCAAGGCTTGGTTCTCTCCATCAAATGTAACCCTTTAATTATGCAGAGCCCGGTTCTCCCTGCACATTTCCCAGCACTGCTGGGTGAGGTGCCAGGGCAGCTGCGGACGCCTGAGGTTTGGAACGTGTGTCATCATCAGCCACAGAACCAAAACAAAACACCCCGACCCTCGAGTTTTGTGTTCATGTAACTTCTAACCAAGAGTCAGACCTTTAACGTGTCCCCTCCATGTGACACCCTGTTCTCAGAACACCCTGTCCCGACTGTAAGCTCTCTCCACAGCCCTGAGGAAGGTATCGTATCCAGAGCCATTGTACTGATGAAAGCCTTCTGGTAGCAATAAAGAAAGTTGTCCTGGATTCCCAGTCTGCTGTTGTGCTTTTCTCCCAAGACCTGGCTTGGCTTTACCCCGAGGCTGCCAGGGAGCTGCTCTGTGCCAGACCCCTGGAAAGGCGACATGGGAGGCGCTGGGCAGCCAGGGGCATCACCCAGCATGAACTCACTGCCTCTCTGGCAGTTCCAGCTTCAGCCCTGGCTCTGGTGCTCCTCACTCCAGGCTGAGTGCCCGGCTGGGACACTGCTCCATGCCCCCATCCTGGAGCCCCTCCTGCTCCCTGCTTTCCAGGGTGCCACCTTACTGCGCAGTCCACCACGCCAGCCTTCTCTTGGGTTCTGGCTTCTTCCTGCCATGCCTCAAAAAATCCCCCTCAAGACGACATTTCTCAGCAGGGTGTGTGCCTTCCTTCCCTTCCAGCCCTTCCTGCCATCCTTACAGTATTTTCAGTCCCTGACCTTTTCATCCCACACTTCAGTTTTCCAAAACCAGGCTGCTGAGCAGGCTCAAGGTGTCACTAGCACACCCCCAAACAAAGCATCCTATCCCCAGTTCTGGGGCTCACCCCCTTCCAGCCCATGGCATGTTACACATCTCTTCCAGTTAAATTACACTGGCTTCTCCCCCTCCCCACACTCTTTCCCCCCCAGGCTTCCCGCTTCCCTGCTCGCAGCAGCACAGGCACTCACAGATGCACACAAGGAGAGGAGCTGGCACGAGGACAGGAACAGGGAGCCTGTGCCAGCTGGCAGGAGCCTGGCCTGAACAGCAAGGAGGGGAGCTGGGCCTCAGGAGCTATTTGGGTGCCACTGGGGCAGTTTGCTGTCCCAGCTGTGCTGCAGCCACGGCTCTGCAGCGCTCTGGGAAGGTAACTGTGTCCTGTCACTGTTTCCTGCTCTCCAAAGCCACAAGGCAGGAGCAGGTCGTGCACTGCCTGCCCCACACTGGGCACAGCCCCAGCTTGTGCCAGCCTTGCAGGGAGAGCTCTGCCTTCCAAAGTGCTCCAAATTAACAGCATCACCATGGCTCTCCCAAAACTGCTCCAAATCCTTCCTGGCCTCCTTGTGCAGCCTGGAGCCAGCCAAGCTGACATGGCGAGCCCTGGGAAGCAAGTATCTGTAGAGGAAGGACTCAGTCTCCTTGGCTGCCAAGGCAGCTTTCCTGCTCCCCAGTCCCAAACACAGGCACGTCCCAGCCTCGCTGGGCTGCAGGAAGAGACAGACACATTTTGTTTCCTTGGTGCTGTGCACAAACCCACCCCAATTCCCTTGTGCCAGGCAACTCCAACACAACAAGGCTCAGGCACAAAGCCTGTCCCTGCTCTGGATGAGCCACCTCTGCAGCGTCCTGCTGTCCTGGCACAGACCCTGGATGCTTGTGAGCACCTCTCTGGCTGCAGCACCTGACAGCATCCCGTTGCTTTTACTCCTCCCTGGAGCAAGTGCAGCAGCTGCCCCCTCCAGCCCCACCCTGCAGGGCCCCCATCACCTCCAGCAGCAGGCTGACTTCTGTGCTGCGCCCACTGCTGGAACACAGGGCTGTACTGGAGCACTGCCAGGGCTCCTCGTTTCCCACAGGAAAACATTCCCCGATGCCCTTGACTCCTCATATTCATGTGACCTTCCCACAAACTTCACAGCACCCCAGTGCTCCACGTCACCACCTGCCCAAGGTGCCAGCACAGGCTCTCTGCTCCAGCGGGGCCAGGAGCCCAGCATCTCCCTCAGGAGCACTGGGATAAAACCACTCTCAGTGCCCCAAGCCCAGGGAACTGGCCAGGGCACAGCAGCCACATCCTGGCAGAGCGCTGCTGCTTGTTTCCAAGCCTTCAGCTGCAATCCCAGCTCACCCTCACACACTGTGCTGCTCCCTGCAGCACCCGGCTTCCCTGAGCCCCTGAAGGTTTTTTTCTCCAGACACGAGAGCATGGATCCTGTGCAGCAGCCACACAAGGGTTAACCCCAAGGCACAACTTTTCAGCTGGGAGCGGATGGAGTGGCTTTCCCAGCTCTGCTGGGAGACACGTGGTGACAAATAACTTCCCTGAGCCACCCCCTCCCCACGCTGACACCTCTTCCCCAAGAGCAGCAGCCATGCAGGAGGCAGCTGAAGGCCATTCCTTCTCCCAGCCCTGGGCTGTGGGAAAGCCCCACCAGCCTCAGGCAGCTCCGCCCCTTGTTCCAGACACCGCTGGCAGCGTCCCTGCCTTCTGCTCCCTCCTCTCCGCCCTGTGTCCACAAGAAAATCATGACGGTTTTCCTTACGGACCTGTTCTCCCTGAATTTACCTTAAAAAAAACCCCAAAACAAACCAACCCCGAAACCTTTTGCCGACACCATCCACCTCAACAACCTGGGGCAACAAACCCCGCAGGTTTAGTACCTGCTCTGTAAGAAAGCTACTCCGTGTGTCGAGCCCGTTTCCTTCGAGCTAAGCGCCCGCTGGGTGCAGTTGTGAGGATCTGGCGACGGGCAGCTCGGCACGCACCGCCATCGAGCTTTCTAAGGAGTCACAGATAAATCTGGGCTGCAGGGGACCTCTAGAGGTCATGTGCTGCCACCTCCTGCTCGCAGCAGGGCCGGATCCTCCCTCGCCGCTGCCTTTCCCTCTCCAAACGGAGCCACCTCACCTGGCACGCCGCTGCTCCGTCCCTTTTACCATTAGTGCCCTTCTCTAACTCCGCTATGTCCTTCTGCAGGCACGAACTCCAGAGCTGCAAGCAGGACTCAAGGCACAGCACAGCAAAACTCTACAGAGCTGCAAAATAAAGGCAGTCCGTGTGAGTACTGGCATTTGGGTTGTGCCCATCTGCTTTCTCTTTATATTAAGCTGTTAAAGTAATTCCATTTGGAGTTTAGAAGTAACAACAACAAAAAGGTGGCAAGGACTGAGGGGAAGGTAAGGAGGAGATTTCCTCCCTGAAACAGTCTCACAGAGGCCTGCAGGAGTGGCTGGGGTGGCTGCTGGGCAGGTAGCCAGCAGGGTACCTGTGCAAGCTGCAGGCTACCATGGCTGCACAGCCCACAGGCAAGGCCCTGGGGCCCCCAGCAGCAGTCACTGGCACAGGTGCCACCACTGGAAGAAAAGACAGACCAAAGCGGGCATTTAATGGGTAAGGCATGTTCTCAGTCAACAGTGACCACCTTTGTGTGCAGAGAACCCTGGGCCAGGGGGACACTGGCCTGCATGAGGCACAGGGGGGGCTCGAGCACCAGCATTCCCTTGGCTGCATGGTTAGTCCCTATTTTCAGGCTGCATGGTTACTCACTATTATTTTCTGAAAATGTGCAGCTCAAGCCACGGCTTTTTGGTAGGGATGGGTGGCCTGGGGCACGCAGGGATCCCATCCTGCTGCAGGTGGTGGTTCCCAGTTAAGACAAACACCCACAGAGTTCTGCAGAGCAAGAGAGGGATAGACACAGCCAAGGTTTAATCCAGCAGTGGCCTCAACTCTGCTTTGTGCTTGCAAGGCTGAACGGAACAGGTTTCAGACCTGGCCATCTGCTGGGAGGCACTAGGTACCACCTGAGGCCCCTGCAGCCTCGGCAGCAGGGCAGGCTCTGGTTTTGGTATCACTGCAAATGCTGTCCCAAGCTACACTTGTGCAAATATTCACAGCCCTTCAGGCTGGGCAACAGCCAGCAAGCCCAGCTACATACCAGGCAAATGGGGACAGCACATGCGAGGCCAACACTGAAGAACCTTTCTGAATGTATCGCTAAAGTCACTTCTTTGGTTGCAAAGGTCGCCAGGACAAGCAGTTTTCCTTCCACCTGGCTGTAGGGAGCTGACCCTCGTCCCTGAAGAGTGCTGCAAAACACTGTGCTTCTGAAAAACACCCCAGCAGATTTCAGCAGAGCCCCTCAGCAGCTGCCGTGTCACACACCGACTGCCAGAGGCCAAACCTAGACCAGCTCAGGGTAGCTGTACCTCAGCAGGTTGAAGGAAGGGAATTCTTTGATTAAGGTTCACCGATGCAAAGAATAAATCACTAGTATTCGGTTAAAAAGCAAAGTGCATCACTCCACACAAAACAACATCCCAAGAGGCTCAGGCTGCCTCCTTCCGTCCATCCCAAACCAGCTGGAGGTCACGACACACATTTACAGGTTTTGTTTTTACCTTCAAGCAATCCTTTGGCACTTCTCAAGCTTTTCAATTGAGTTCACTTCCAAAGTAAACAAGGTAGAAATTTGAACAACTTGCCCGCGTTCGGGATTGTTTAAAAAAAAATAATCAGCAATTAGGCTTCATGACAACAAAAGGAAGTCCTCAATCTAAGTACGGGCAGTGCAGCTCAGCTGTAGAAAACCAGAATCCTGCTCTGCCCATAGCGAGGCACAGCCAGAAAATAAGGCCTTGACTGTCCAGGACAGGCTCCATCAGTGCCACAGGATGCGACATCCAACTTCACACAGCGACACACTGAGAACATCACCAGGTGTATGGAGAGATTTCCAGCCATGCCAGAGGAGCACAGGACGCCCTTGAGATGAAGCTGTGGTGTCCAAAGCAGCCAGGCTCGAGGCAGAAATTAAATCCTCCAGCTACACGCACTCAAGTGTGTGTAGCTCACTGGGGGTCAGTCTGTCGTTTTATGTGTCACCAGCAGTGTGTGCACGTCGTTATGGCAAAATAAAAATGGGGAGGGGAGGCAAAAAAGTCCAACTAACCCAGAGCAAGGAGTCACAGTGTGGGCGAGCTCCCTCCGGCAGCCGTTCCCTCTGGCAGTGCTGGAAGCCTGGACGCTGTCGGAGCCGCGCCGGGAGCGGGCAGATCCCGCACAGACACACAGCACAGCACACCCTCAGACGCACGGGTGGGAACAAAGGGGGAAGGAGAGGAGGGCAGACGTGATGGAGGAATGAGATGGCTCTTCTCCTGGCAGGGGTGCCCGGATCCGCAGCTCTTCCAGTGCCCTATGGTCCACTGGGAGAGGGGGTGTGGGGGCTTTGGCAAGGTGACGCTTACATAAAGAAGAAGCTACAGAAAAAGAGAAAAACAGAAGAGAAAAGAAACAGAGGTTCAGAATTGAAATGAAAAAGTGATGTGTGTGGGGGGGGTGGGGTGGGGGGGAACAAAGGAGGAACAACATTTTAATATAAGTCATGGGGGAAGGAATGTACTTGGGCAGGTGTCACACACACCAACTCCGGCCTGAGCTCCCCAGGATACCGGCTGAGGTGGGGAACAAGCTCATGACCACCACAAGAAGTGACTGACAAACACCAGCACGGACCTACAGAGGCACCTCAAAGGCACAGAACAACCTGCTGGGAAGGCAGAGGCTGACAGGTGACCCTCCTGTCGCCCCACCACAGAATGGCAACGGCAAACGTCACAAAGGCCACGCGAAGACCAAAGCTTTGGGTAAAAATATATTTCCTCTCCCCACTTCAAGTGTTGGCACTATTTGGATCTGTAACCTGAAGCATATACAAGAAATAACTGAGCTTATGCTGTAAGGTTATTATTCCATCTGTAATTCAAAAACTGAAATATTTTAACATCAAATAAAGTGACAATATCTAACAAATGCATACATATCATTTGCATTAACACTGTATGTAAGGTTACACAATTGTTTAGTTACAAACATGGGTTATTTTCCAATAGCAAGGTAATAAAGTCCTACATCTATGGTTTAAGGCAATCAGGATATTAAAAATACAAGATTTCTACCGCTGTTCACAGCTTGGTTTCCCGTTAATTAAAAAAAAACCCCTTCATATTTGTAGAGCTCCGTGCTGGCACGCGCTGGCGAGAGCACCACAGATATCACACCCTGCACATGCAGCCCGGGCCCTTGGAGAAGGGACATGGAAGGGCACTGGAGTCAAATGGACAGATCTGATGTGGTCACACACAAAAAGACATTTCCATCTGCACTCAGATGGTTTGGGAGAAGCAGGATGAGAGCTGCCTGCAGAAACATCGGTCTTGTTTAACATGGATGCGCTTCCAGGGAGACACGAATCTCCCTGATGGGATTTCAAGCTGTCAGAAGCATGGAGGGGGTGACAGGAGCGGCAGCTCTCCAGCTGGAGAGGAGCCCGGGGTGGGTGCCAGTGCCTGCTCTCCCCACTCCTGGAGCGCCACAGGAGATGCATTTCGGGATGGTGTGTTTCACAACCACGAGCTCCAAGGGCACCTTCCTACCCACTGCCCTCCCTGAAAGGAACTGTGTGACCCCCGGGAGGTTCTGGGGGAGCAAACCCGTATCCATCTCCTGCTTTCCCACTGCCTGCCAGACACACGTGTGTCCCCTCCCTACAGAGCAGCCACAGCCCCTCACAGAGACCTGGATTGTCTTTGCTTTTCCATTCTGGGGGTTTGCTTCATGCCCTGGGAACAGCACCATCCCAGAAAATGCACGTTTCAGCGTGCTTTCCTGCTCCTTTGTATTAGCCTAAGGACCGAAATCCACCTTGTCAGGAACATGCAGCGTTAGAGGAGTTTTAACCACCCCACTTGCAAGTAAGTTAAAACTTGGAGAATCTCCCAGAAAAGCACAGCTGGTCTCCTGTCAGCAGCGGGGCAGGAAGGGTCAGTCTCCTCCTGCCGTACTTACATGCAAAGGTGAAAGCACATCCAGCCAGACCTGAGCGTATCACTCACTCCATGCACATCAGGGGCTACTGAGAAAAAAGGCATGGGGAAAGAAAAGCAACAGGTGCAGCAGGAACAAGCTAAACATGGCCCAGGGGTTCAAGATGGCAAAAAAAAAAAAAAGTCATTACCATCTCCTTTGGCAAAAAACCAAAACAGTACCTTTGACATCTTCAAGTTTGTGGTTCATTCCGTGTTTCTCCAACACAGCTTTTTTTTTTCTGCTGGAGAAAAACTCAACCAAAAAGACACTAATGCACTTGGCCACAGCTTTCTGTCAAAAAGCAACAGCTCAACTCATCTGATTTCCCCTGCTAAACATCCCCTGAAGGGCTGTTAAATGAAGCAGGAGAAATAAATGTTAAAATTAAGTTTTCTACTTGGCACAAAGCACTGGTAATTAAAAAGAGGACATGCACAGAGGCAGCTGAAGCAAAGCATATTGCCACGAGCGTTCGGTGATGGGCATGTGATGTGACCGTACAAAACTCATGTGAACAACTCAAACTTCTTCCTTCATAACTCAAGATTTTAAAGCTGCGTTTGCCAGAAGCCACAAGAACCAGAATTTCATTTTTTTCCAAAAACAACCCTGCAGCAAACCTATTTAACCTGACGAAAAGTGCACAGTTGGCAAGTCCAGGAGGGAAAAAAAAAACCAAACCCAAACAACAACATGGGAAAAAAAAATAAAACTGAAAGGTCAAATGTTTTATTTCCAGCTTATTTATCCATTTTGCTGTTTGTCCAAGACATGGTACATAGTTATCCTCTTCTAAAGCCATGTTTAAGCGGTGAGGGTTAAAAAGCAAGACAACCAGTAAGCCAACCTCCATGCACTTCCCAATCCAACACTTGAGGAAAAAGTGATTAAAAAAAGTGAGCATTCTGCCTTTTCTTTTTCCCCCAGAGAAATTCCATCCGGAAGCAGGCAAACAGCTGTAGTGGGAGACTCAGGTAGGAAGAGTTTTGTGTAAGAGGGCTTTAAAGAAGGCAACAGGAGACTGCCTAGCTAGGGGCAGAGGAAGTGCTGGCTGTGCACTGGCAGAGGAAGAAATCCAGGAGTCATAGGGTAAGCACGGCTCGCCACCCCTTGGGAAGGAAGGGAAAGACTCTGTCCAAAAGGAATGATGTGGAAAAACCACTTTAAACAGACCCACTTCCACCGTGTGCTGGCCAGAGAGCAGGGCCTGGCTTATCCTACATCTCCTTGGCGTGTTCTAGGGACACCTGAATGGGAGATTCATTATTCCTGCTGAAGGAGGGCTTGGGGGGCAGTGCACCAACTGTGTGTCCAGGCACCTTCTCTCCCTTGACCTGGAATTCTGGATCTCACAGCCTTCCAAGTAGTCTGTATTTAAGTTTGTGCAGGAATGCTCCTGGAAGCTCCAAGAGGATGCTGAAGGCTCTATCTTCCCCCTGCCCAGGCATTTGATTCCACAAGGGCTGCTAAGCCTTGCTAAGACCCCGCCCGTTGGAAACCAGGTAGGATTTTAAGGGAGGCTCCAAAGGTTTGAGGCAAGGAGTGCAGGGAGAGCAGTGCTGGAATGGTCCTTCCCCGAGGGAGGCAGCCGCAGTGTTGAGCCGCAGCCGCTCCGCTGAGCTGGAAGGGAGGCTGGAAAACCAGGCCAGCAAACCCAGCCCCGGCCGGGGCAGACAGCACAGAACAGGAACTAATACAAATTATCATGCAAATGTCACGGCATGCAAGGTCAGTTACACTTGGTTATCTACACACACCCCCCTCCCTCACCCCGGCAGGGACTGGGGCTGCTGCAACACATCAGCTCCTGAAGGAATGCTCAGCTCCAGCTTCAGCCGTGCCATGGGCTGGGCTGGCTGGGACATTCCTACGGCACTCGTGCCCTGGGGCTGCTGAATCCAGGGGCTCCTGCAGCCAGCAGCACTGAGGACACCTGAGCCAGTCAATACCTGAGCTGCTGACATCCAACTCTGACTCTTGGTTCAGGCTGGGGGCCAAAAATAATTTACTGCTGATGGTTTTGGTGAGAAAAATACGTGGTATCATCATTACTTCGTCCCTCCACCCACCCCTGAACTTCCACTCGCATACAGTCCTGCACCCAATCCCTCTTCCTTCTTGTTCCCACTATGTTATTAGATGAGTTAATAGTTATTCATGTTAAAAAATGGAAAAAAAAAAAATAAAAAGAAAACAGATGGCAGAGACACATTACTGCAAAAGCAGGTGAATGCAGGAACATCCTTGGCTCGACAGGCTTTATGTGAAGCTTGCACTGCAAGTTAAAAAAACAGAACAAAAAACAAAAAAGTTAGCACTAATTCAACTCAAAATGCAAAAAAAAAAAAAAATCAAGAAAGCCAGGAGAGCCAACACCAGCAACCCGCTCCAGTGGGTGGGCATGCAGATGGATTATGGAATTACAAAGAAATTCAACCTCAAGGCTGGGCTCTACTCCGGCCTGTGACAAGTGAAAGGAAAAGAAAAGCTGTGGGGACAGAACCACTGACCAACCAGCCCTGTGAGCTGGTCCAGGTTACAGCCTGTCACCGCAGCGCTCGGTGGCTTTAGGGCCCATTTGTTCCCAGCTGGGACACGGGTGCAGGTGGCCAGCTTGGGTTACTTCCCAGGGGCATCCTTGCAGAAGGGAACTCAGGTACCTCACACCTGGACACCGGGATGTCTCCAAGCACTTCAGCTTTCATAGCCAGGTGAGATCCTGCAGGCACCACCAAACCCTTTTTACAGGGTGTTGGGCCAGGCCCTGACATGGATGTTGCAGCTCAGGGACTACTTTGGGACAAGCATGGCCCCTGATGGCCAGACCAGGCACATTGGGCTGGAAACTTAAGTGGAAAGGAAAGCTGAAAAAGTTTTACGCTTGGCTTTCAGAGGCAGCTTTAAATAAACGGAGACAGAACCCAAACAGATGGTCCCGGCTCCTGGGGGGCTGCGGATGAGCAGCAACACAGCGGCACATGTTGAGGCATGTGGCCATCTATCTACCCAGCAGCAGGCAGGCACCAGAAGGCTGCTTGCTGCTCCCACTGGGTCTGTTACAGCCTCTGAGAGCCCTCTCCAGACTGGCCAGGTTGGAGGCACAGTCCCATACCAACACTGCAGCAGGGGCTTGGTCAGCGTGCTCAGCCCCACGCCCAGGCAAGTGCCCGAGTCTGCTCTGCAGCCACCCCTTCAGTGCCTGAGGGACACAGGTGTGCTGTGCCCAAACACTGCTGCTGCCAGAGCCCGAAACATTTTAGTTAAAAAAGAGTATAAGCTAGAGAATTTCTGGAGGAATAGTCTGGAAATCAGGAAGGGCAAGCTCTCCCTCATGGAGTCAGGCCAGCAGCAGATTTCACTCTGAGCCTTCCCTCCGGCATGCACAGCGCAGTGGAAAGTCTCTGTTGTCCAAATTGGAGAGATCTGATCCCACCTTGAGAAAAGAAAGCATTCCCATGAATTACTGTGTGGGGATGCTGCAAGGGTCGGGCATGGCAAGGATTTCCTCTGGCAACTGCACAAGAAGCACCACAGGCCACGGCAGCAGAGAGAGAGGCTGGAAGCCTTAACTACACAAACTGCAGCTCCACATTAGAGTGCAAGGAGAAACTCAAAGCCTTTAGAAAACCAAGGTGAGCTACAAGGCAGGAGCATCAGCATTTCCCTTTAAAGGCTCTGTTAGTAACTCTGACACCAAAGAGCACCTGCAGCAGGTACAGCACCTGGCGTGGAGCGACACAAGGACACACTAGAACACGGGCATGTTCCTGGAGGCTGGAGTTCTGTGAATGCAGCAGCAAAGCAGAACCTGCGTTTGTCACGGTCGCTGGGAACAGCCCTGTCTCACCCACGATGCTGGAACCAAACAGGAGCTCACACTGACTACCCAAAGGGACAGAACTGCCCAGACCATTCTGTACTGCGCTGGTCCTACAGCTAAGAGACGGAAAAATCTGACTGCACCAGTTCTTAAAAATATTAGGCTACCAACTCTGAGAGATAAGGAAAAGACTCTTCAAAACTTTCTATTCTTTTTAGGGAATGCATCACCATGTCTGAGTTCTCAGGTGAGTGAGGAGGAGCGTCCCAGCCTATCTGCAGAAGGGTGTTTCAGCATGCCTGGGCCGCAGCTTGCTGGTTCCAGTGCTCAGCCCAGGGGTCTGGTGTGTAAGGATTTCTCCCCGAGCAGAGCACACGGCACTCCACGGATCCCGGCGGGGGCCCACGGCCACGTCCTCAGCCAGCACCGAGCAGCACGGCTCCACAGGAGCCACATCAATTTACATCAGCCGAGGAGCCAGCCCCAGGCCCTCCCCACCTGCCCCGCGCAGCATCCGCCGACGTGGGGCACCGGAGCAGCGGCAGGACGGGGGCCGTGCAGCGAGTGTAAAAGCTGCAGCACAACTGCAGCCACGCAGCTCGGGCCCCCGGGCTGGCACGGGAGGCACAAGTGACAGAGCCACATCCCTGCTGGCACTTGGCTCTCCCAGGGGTGACAGCTGGGCGTTCAGCACCCGTGTTACTCTAAGGAACACCCCCTTCCCTCTCGAGCAGTGAAAGCAGCGTGGAACTGTCCTTTTTGTGTGTGGGTTTAACCAAGTGTTGTCCAGTGAGATTTGCTGCATCCCCAGCTTTCCCAATGGCAGGTACCAACTAGGCACCCTTAGCACAGGTGACTCACAAAGGACTTGCATGAGCACCCTCTTACTAGGATGGAAAAAGCCAGCGGAGGGCAAGGGATTACACTCCTAGGGTACGAATATAAAATAGTAAAAAACAGTGCCATGATCTTGACTAAAAGGTAAGGGTTTCTTAGCTTATTATGTCAACTTGATACAACCACAAATGCCATTTAACTGCAATTACGGTACCATAGCAGTTTGTTTTTCTAAAAAAATACAAAACCAAAGCTTCTTGTCTTTAAAGCAAGCTTCCAAGTAATCACTTTTGGCACTAGCATTGCCCATGTAAAAATAACATGGTGGTTTTGGTTTCTAATTTACTTCTACTTACAACTATAACCTTAAGGAATGGGAACTGGAGACTACCAGTGAAAGAAAGGACGGGTAGCAACTCCCTTAATAATTCTGGCTCAGGCAGATAAATCTGAGTCCAGAACATCCTATAGTTCCAGAAGATGCTGGACTGATCAGAAATCAAAACTCCACCATCCAATTGCTCTCCCACACCAGTCAGACTTGAACATAAGGTTTGAAGGTACTCTTCTAGAGAAAAATTAAGATCATGTCCCTGGCCCACCCTTTAGAAAAAAAATATTTTATTTGATCAGGCTGAGAAAAGGCCTGTTTCCAGTCTGGTAATGGGGAAAAGCAAATACAGACATGCAGCAAGAAAGAAAAAAAACAACCTCCCAAAACTTGCAACAAACTCTACAAAGGGTGTGGGTGACATCCGCTTACTTTTTCTTGTCCTTGTCTTTCTTGGTTTGTTGAGAACCTGCCTGCTGAGCCTGTGACTGTAATAGCTGAGCTGCTGCCTTCTTCTTCTGGAAGTTGTTCAGCTCTTCCTCAAGTTCCTTCTTTTTGTCTTCCACCTTTTTCTTCTCTTCTTGGTGAGTCCTCTTTAGATGGTCAAACTTTTCGTGGAGCTGCCGGGACAGAGACAGTGAGAACTGGCTGGGAAGAGAAGGATGTTCCACCCCGATTTATTGGTGACGATGCCCCAAGTGTTCCTGCTGGCACTGAGGCCTCCCTGCCCTGACTGCATGCCATCAGCCTGTCCCCAGCCTGGCACAGAGAGTGGGAATTCCTGTTGCTGTAGGAATCCAACAGGCCTCTGGACACTTCCACAGCCCCACATTCCACCCCTCAGTGCTTTGTACCCAGTGGACTCTGTCAGGCTCGGGCAAAGCCAGGGAACGTGGGCACTGAGGGCTGTACCCTTGTCTGCACCTCTGCAGCAGCACGTGCTCCTCCAGGAGGCCTGAGGAGCAGCTTCCTGCCCCAACAGGACATTTTCCTGTAACAGCCCTGCCCCAAGCCCTCACAGAGAGCCCTCTGAGTTACCAGATACTCACATCCTTCTCTGCTTCCTTCAACTCCGCTTCCTTCTCCTTCACTCGCATGACAAACATCTGCCTCATTTCATCCTCCTTCTTCTGGAGTTCGCCCAGGAATTCATTCCTCTTTGCTTCGTAAGTCTCTTGGAGACTGTTAAAAACACACAAAACCCAGTCTGAGCAGCGTTTCGAGCACAGCCAGGAGCTTCCAAGCCTTTGGAGACCTTAGCACTTACGTTGCTTTGTCACAAGCAATAGTGAGAGGCCCCCGACTGCAGCAGAGGCACGATCACCTCCACCAAAACCCTTCCCAGCTTGCTAGGTGGCAGCAGTGGGATGGAATGGAAAGGAAGAGCCGAGCTCCCTGCCCAGGATCCCGTGCATCACTCAGCAGGCAGGATGACAGATCTCCCAGAGAAGCAGCCTCTAGGTAAGGGCCTGCAGCAATCTCCGATGCCCACAGGGCTTGTGATCCCTTAGAGTCACACCGCCTCCCTTCTCCCTCTGTTTGTCCCAAGGCTCTTCATTCCAGATGCAAGATTTCCCAGGGGTGAAATCTGCCCCCGTGTAGTTCATTAAGCACGATACTGACACAGAGCAGAACTCATTTTCATTACTCACTGCTAATAGATTCAGATCAGGGGCTTCACTTAGATAAAGCCATCCTGGGAGACCTCCCTTCCTCCTTTGGCCTTTCCAAAGTACCAGCAGCCTTTCTCCTCCCACTAACCACATTACTGGATTCCTTCATTCCCCCTCTGCTCCTTGGAATTCCTTTATTTCGCCTGCACTGAGATAGGCAGCGAAGACTTGGGACATAAAATACGCCGTCCGTGTACCTCTGAGAGTTTTAAAGCCTCTTAGGAACTCTGGACGTCAAATTCCTCTTTTGTTTTATTCCTTAAATGGATTTGGATAGCCCAGACCTAATGATAGTGTGGGAATGATAACTATTTCCCCCAAGAGGCTTTTCCTAAAATGCATTTTTTAAATGAAAACTCCACTGTGAAGTCACACAGGCACATTGCATCCATGTGCCTAAGGAACACATTAACCATTGGGCCAGTGGAACGACCTAATTCCAATAAAGTCAAGCTTTTGCTTTTCCTGGCAGTGTTGGGGGTTTTGATGGCTTTTTTATTGGTTGGGTTTTTTTTTTAGGGGATCCAATATTGAGCTGGGGAACACAACCTGTCAGATTATACCAAGCCTTGTATTTAACTCTGCTAATTAATAGGCACTTGAGTTACTTCTTAAAATACTCTCCAGACAGGATGCCCAGAGCTGTTCTGGCACAGCACTGGCTGCCCCAGAGAAATCACACCATTCCACATGACCACACCAGCTTCCTACACATGGAAGCAAAAATACGGATTCTAAAAATGACAAAAAATCCTTTCGTGGGAGTGCAGGGCAAGAGCCATCTTTGGATTCTGAGCTAAATGCAGAACCAGACCTCTCACAGCACACAGACTTCAGGAGACTCAAAACAAAACCTCCCTAAGATTCAGTGTTGGATTTAATCCTCTGACTGTGGACACTGAAACTTAAAATTCCTAAGCCCTTCTGAAGGATCTGGCAAAGCCCAAGGGCAGGTGAGCCTTTGCTGCTCAGTGAGCACAAACTGAATCTGCAATTAGTGACACACTGTCCTAGGGAGCAGCAGAGCCTCACGGAGCGAAACGGAAAACTCTGCACACAGCTCATGGGATACCGGACTGCAAACCACTTCTTCCAAAGCTCAGTTCCAAAAACACAGTGCCGGGTGATGGGCAAGCAGGAAAAGCCTGGCAGCAGTGAGAGGGCCAGGGGCTTCCTGTTAAATTGTCCCAGGCTTGAAGCTTAATTCTCTGCTGCAGTGACTCTGACTTCCAGAGGAGCCAAGTTCTCAGAGAAACTGGCCTGGCAACTCCCAGGCTGCATGTGAAAAAAAAAAAACAAAACAATTACAGCCCTAAGGAATAACAGTCCAAACCAACTGGGATCCCTACAGCTTCTCACAGGCAAAGATGACAAGGGAATTGGCTTTTAAGTACACAAACATATGAACCTAAATTACAAGAGTAACTTGATTTCCCAACACGCCCCCACATATTGAAGGATGCCCTGGCAAATAATATCATTTGAAAAAGGGAGTATTTTGAAAAGCTTAACCAGCACGGCAGAGAATCCAGCCCACAACAGACACAGGAGAGCAGAAGGGTCTCAGTGCAGAGGGACCCCATTCCACGGAGCTGATGCCTTTTGGGACCCTGGTGCTCCCTCCTGACCTCCTGCAGCCTGGCCAAGCAAAGTGAGGGTCTCAGACACCACCAGTCCCCCTTTTCCACACCTCACACAAGCCCCTACACAGCAGCAACAGTTTGCTGGGACCTCCTGCCCTGCTCCCCCTGAGATTTGCCAAAGGCTCCCTGCTCCTGGCTGAAGAGCAGCAGTTCCTGTGGCTCCCGGGGCCAAGATGCAGGGAAAAGCATCCTTTTGATCCCTGAGCTCTGAGAGAATGTCTCCCTCGTTTCTGATAGCCAGACAGCTTGGGATCATAGGTTTTGTTTGTTTATTGGAGGGAGAAGGCACCCAGAGAGAACTGCTCTGAACTAGCACGTACCAGATGGAGAAATTCTGTACATTCTCATTTCCTTTCTACTTATAGCTTGGTCAAAAGAGGCCTCGTGTACAGGAAGCAATGGAAATTCCTCAGATTCCTCCAAAGGAAGGGCTGAGCCCATCTTAAGCCATTGCTCTCCAGAAAGGAAATCCAATAAAGCTTCACACTTGGGCTTAGTAACAGAACTGGGCTTGACTGATTCCAGCGTTTCTGCTGCAGAAGAAGTGCTGCTGCATCAACTCAGCGAGTCAGAAATAAGACCCCACACCAATGCCAAACCCTGACAGGCACATGTGTTACAGGGGCAACCCCCCACCAGTGCACTGGAATCCTGACTGCCTTCCCTGGGAGGCAGAGAGGAACGTGGGATGCTGTAAGGCAGGGGGTGCAATTTTTTGGGGAAAAGTTGGGGAGGAATGGGAAACAGGAAACGAAAGGAGAAAACAAACACTCCCTCCCAAATTCCCACACAGCTGTTGTTCCTGGCTGATGGCTTGGGCTTCAGACCAACAAAGCTGTCTGACAGAATGAACTATGCCTTCAGTAATCGGCCAAACCTCAGGCATGAGACTGTGGCACCCTCTTCACAGCTCACCTCGGAGCAGCTTGTGAAGAGGCTCAAAAGATCCTTTACCCCAGGACGCCCCCAAAGCATGGGCTACCTTCCTGTGGCACGGACACGGCTGCACTTTTCCTGCCTGGAACTGCAGGCAGTCCCGAGCAGCAGCAGGGCAGGCTGGCTGCAAAGCACAGCAGTGCCTGAGCTCTGTGTCCCTACCTGAAAGGTTTGCTGTCCGGATCCGTGTCCTTGAACCCCATCTCTTCCAGCTTGCAGCGCCTGTACAGCTCGTAGTGCCGGGTGTGCGTCTGCTCCCGCAAGTCCTCCATGTTCACTCGGATCAGCATCTCCCGCAGCTTCACAAAGTCACAGTGGTTTTCATTTTCAACTGCAAGAATGACACAATGTCCACGGAGAGGACATTAAACCCGGGAGCTGGGCTCCCCCTTTCCCTTTCCCCAGCGTAGCAAACCTCAGAGTTCTTCAGGCACACAAGCAGAACTCCAAGTCAGCCCACACCAAAATGCTTTGCTGAACTGGGGCTGAAGCCACCCCACACCAGCAGGGGCCTGAGTTCCAGGCCTGCTCTGGATTTGCAGGATCTCTGTGTTGCCCATCTGTCACAGGGCTCCCGTCTCCCCATCCATTTTTGCACCAGCAAGGTGATGATCCGTTTGCTCACAGGATTTCACCTCCCACTCAAACCCACTCGAAATCCTGGCATTCACAGGGGCTCACACAGGCAAAGCCTAAACTGAATCTCAAACTATCTGGCCCTAGTTTTCTGGGAACAGCAAGAACCCAGCAGGATACAGGTCAAGTCCAAAACCTCCCAAACACATCAACTTCTTTCCTAACTGTTTTTCCCAGTATCATCCTCTGGTGAATACAGCTGAAGCCTCTGAAGCTGCCTCAGGGTCAGCTGGTATTACTGAGTTTTGCAGAATTGCACTGGGAATGCTCCCCCTGCAGCTTCCTGGGCCATTCTCCAACGGGATACACAACTGAAGTTGCAAGGAGACCATCACCATCTCAATCCTGTACTTCTCAGTGCTGGTTGGAAAGCAAGGATCAGCTCTGTATTCCTGCCAGCTTCAGTAAAGAGTGAGCTGCAAACAGTGCCCTGGCCAAACTCTGCCTTCCAGCAGGAAGGAGCTTTTGGCTCCATGTCCAGATCTAAGCTGTGCTTCCTCAAGCCAGATTTCAGTAAGGGCCATCCAGAGATCAAAGTATCTTGGATCAGAAGGGGACAGGATGACAAGGCCTTGTTTGTGCCTTTGGTCACATACCCTGCACGACACCCCAGGGGTACTGCCTGGCCTTGGCCATCTTGTTGCCAATCTTCACTTCTTCGGTGCTGCCAACCACGGCAAAAGGAAGGTGGACCTACAGAAAGGAAAGGGACAGTGAGGCTGGGGATTTCCTTTGCTGCCTTGCCAGAGATTGTTTCTCGAGAAAGCTGCTTACTGGGGCAGCTCTGCTAGATTTAAGTTGTTTAAACGCCTTTGCAATTCGTCTGGTGTTTTAGGAAGAGCAACAGGACAGTCTGGATGAGAAACCTCATCAGCCTTAAAGCCCAAAATTCTGAAGTCCTAAAAATACAAGATATGTACATATTTTCCATTTAATTACAAAGCACTGCCGTCTTAAGCACAGAACAAGTCTTACAAACTGGAACTGAATTTGAACACCGAGGAAAAAGAACTGTGAAACAATGAAAAAGAAAACAAAGTACATCCTCTCAAGGAAGGTAGGCTCAAAATTCAGGGGGATTTTGCTGCTACAAAGAACTGCTAATGCTTCCTCTTAAACAGGGCAAAGCTGTGAGCAAGGGGAAGAGCGGAGCTGACCCAGCCCTGGGCTGACACGTCTGAGTCACTGCCTCTGCTGTGTCCAGGTCTCTCCTTGGGTGTGGTGGTGACAATCTGGGATCTACTCCCAGAAGTGTGGCTGCTGCCAGGAGGGAGCTCGCCTCAGCTGCCACCCCAGCCCCGTGGAACTCTCCCTGCCTTAACAGCATCCAAGGGGGCTGGGTGCAAGCTCAGGGAGCGGGAGCTGTGTCACCCAAGCCGTGGCCAGAGGCAGGGTGGGAGGGGAAGATGTCAGGGCAGAGATGGGATTATCTGGCAAAGGGGTTTCCCAGCAGCCAGGCTGCACCTGAGAAAGGCAGAACACCGCACACAATGCACCCTGGTGGAGCCACATCCTTTCTCTGTGCCAGCTTCTCCCTGCTCAGAACACAGACAGGGAAGAGAAGCAATAGGGAGCTTTGGAGAGGGTCTAACATTCAGCTGGATGAGATAATTGCCCATCTACAAGCCTTTGAGAAGGAAAACTCACAACAGCCTTCAAGTAGCAAGGAAATAGCTTAATCTGAGTGCCCTTGCTTTAGCCCTGGCACATCCTCTTGGGGTCAACCAACACCTCACTGCCAGCAACCCTGAGCTCAGGTTATTCCCTTTGCACCCCGAGTCAGGCCCATGGCAAACAGCTGCTTCCCTTGGTAACTCCCACTAGGATGCTTTGTCTAGTCTAGCCCAGAGTGCCCCGTTGCCAGAGGCAGGGGAGGAGGTGAAAGCCGGAGCCGCTGACGGCCACGGGCCCTGCGGAGCGCTGGAACCGGAAACCAAGACAAAGGCGGCAGCAAATGAATCACCCCCACTGAGCTCCAAGTGGTCGTTTGGGACAGGAAAGCCAAACCTCAGCTCTGTGCCCTGACCGTGCTGGGGCCCTGCCTCCCCTCCTCTTCCCTTCCCGAGACGGGAATACTGCAACAGGGGAAGGGTGTGAAAACTGCAACAGGGGTGAAGCGCTTGTCACACGACAAAACGTATCAGACCAGGTATCAGACCAGCCCCCAAAAGCTTTCTGGCCAGGCTGATGTCCGTGCTTGTTAAGTGGCAGTTTTAAAGCCAAGTAAGGCACAGCACGGCCATCAAGGCCAGGCCCAGGCAAAGCAAGGGCAGCAAGCCCCCCAGACAACGTACGCTCATGGTGGCATTGATCTCGGCCACCGTCTCCTCGTCGGTCGGGAACTGGTAGATCTGGACGCCGTTGCTGACCAGCTCGCTCATGATTTTACTCTTGAACTTGTGCAACTCGTTCTTTGCAATGGTGTCAGCCTTGGCGATGATGGGGATGATGTTCACCTGCAAGACAGGACAGCACCTCCACGTACAGGACTGCACAGGTTGTGTCACTGGAAGAGGACACAGCAGGACATGCACAGACAGCCCTAAAGTGCCACCAGCCAGCACCCGCAGCAGATAAACTTCCCTGGGGCTGCTGCTGCCAGCAGCACCACCTCTGGCAGGATTTCCAGGCAGCAGTGATGATGGCCTTAAAAAGAAGTCAAATGCAATTTGGCAACGTGCTGTTTCCTGTCCTGTCGTACTCCCCTCCTCATCCAAATTGGCTGGACAGGAAATGTTGTCACAGATTATTATGAGCTGCTCCAAAAAAGTAAAAAAGGACATGACCATCTCTGCACATCCCCCGGTACTGCAGCTGGCTGGATTGCTGCAGGAGCCATGCTCAGACAACAGCCTGTCATGGGCCCTGGCTGGGGAGTGTCACCAGGGACACTGGAGGGGCAGCAGAGCTGCTGTCACCCCATGGGAAGCAGATGGTGACTATCCAGCCCTGGGACACACAGGACTGGGGCTGGCAGTAACACAGGCACACTTCCTCCACCTGTGTGCCCTCACGTGCCCTTGGACACCGCTGCACTGCAGGAGCAGGGTTCACTCCTCCCTGCACAGCTCTGAGATGAGAGATGAGTTATTGACCCTCTTCCCTAGACAGGCTGTTGGCAAGGATAAAGATCCTGCCTTCTTTCCCTTTCTCCTCCCTCCAGAGGGACAGTTTCTGCTTTTGATCTTGCAGGCTTGCTTTTCTCTGCAACAGCAGACAGAAATGGTACTGAGGATAACAGTAATCTCCACCTATATGGAGGGGTTTTAACTACAGTACTTGAAAATCCTCTTCTATTACATCACTTAATTCTGTTTGGAGTTATTAAATCTCCCTTGGCCAAAAGACAGAACAGGAATGTCAATTAGCTCACTTGGGATAAATCTCCATAACCTTATTTTCAGCTGAAGGAGGCAAGGAACTTTCTCCATCACCACATAAAACCCATACTGCAGGCCTCTCTAGGAAACAAAAAACCACTGTCATCACTGATGTTCTGCAGAATCAGGATCCAATGAGCCAAAGGTGCACGGTGGATTGATTTAAATTGCTTAATCATGGCAGAAAGGAGCATAGAGAAGGCTCAGTTTAGCTACTCAGGCTCTACATTTGTACCTCAGTTATTTTTCCTAGAAGAGGTCCAATCTCCTTTGAACCATGGTTTAAACCAAGCCCACGAGGGTACCTGGAAAAGCAGATGCCAAGTAACATATTTATTTGGATTCCTGTTGATGACATTACAGCCAGAACACCCCTGCACTTGCCACAGCAGATCAAATCACTGTTTTTGTCTAGCTGGATGCAGTCAGAGCGAGCAGACACTTCCATTTGTTTTTCACTGATTAGAAAGACGACCTGAACTGCCTTTATTGACTTTAAAGATTAGCTGGGGAGCACACGGCCAAGTTCCCTACCCGAGGTAGAGCTGGAAAAGAGTAGGAGTCCAAACTCCCCATAAATCTCTGCAGCACGTGAAGCAGAACAATGCAGACCCGCTGCAGCAGCCTGCCCAAGGTACACTTCCCACCCTTTCTGTCTGCGATTCTCCACCACTAATCCCAGACGTTATTTTCCCGAGCAGATGGCACATTAAGGAAAGCACCACGGGGCTGTGGTGACACAGGCAGCAAGTACCTTACTGTCGAGCTTCTTCATGGTGACCAAGTCCAGGGACTTGAGCGAGTGTCCGGTGGGAGCGATGAAGTACAGGCAGGCGTGGATCCGCGTGTCGTGGTAGTTGAACAGGGATCTCTTGATCTTCAGCTCTTCCTGCAGGTAGGCCTCGAACTGTGCGTCGATGTATTCTACTATGGGCTTGTAGCTGGAGAGAGAAGGCACGGAGAAAACCAGGGAATTGGCTGCTGGGAGCACGCAGCCCACGGATGGACGCCCAGGAAGCTTCAGGGGGGCTCTGTATGGTACAGGACAGGCACTGCTTTTAGGAGCCTCCCCACCAACCTACAGTGCCTCCTTCACAAGGGTGTGTGTCCACTGGGTGCACAGACAAAGCACAACAGACACGACAGACCCCGATTTTAGGTGCAGGGAAACCACACAAGACTGCTACCCCTGAAAAACAACGGTTGGCAGTCTCTTCAGTTCAAGTCTGAGCTGCTGCTCTGCCAATCTCACTGCAAATCATCTAACAAAAAAAGTAAAAATTAAATCATGACCTGCCCCCTAGCTTGTCCAAAATCTCATCATCTTAAAAGAGGGACGGGAGAGTCACAAGATAAGAGGGACTTTTCAGGAACTGAAGCCTGTGAGTAAAGCTCAGAAGACAACTGCACCATTCATGGACTTTGATGGGACCATTTTGTTGGAGAAAAAGCAGCTCATGCAGTGCAACATGTCCTTACTCAAATTAACTGTTCGTGCTTCTGGGAAGAAAACTGTTCCATGTGCTCCCCCTCCACCAAGGGCAGCTTCATAGATATCACTAGGTGGGTCTGTAAAATGATTGCTGCTCTGGTTTCTTGGCTTATGGAAATTCTGCCTCTGACCATGAGATACTGAAAACCTCAGAGACGTGTGCAAAGCAAGCAGTAAGGCCTCACATTGGGAGAAATATTAGAGAAAGCCCCGTAAAGAAAAACAAGAGCAAAGGAGGACTGAGAAGGCTCAAACTGGAGGGCAGAGCAAATCACACCCACCACAGCCATATGTGCCAGGACACAGCAGGAGAACAAAAGCTCTCCCTAAGCCCTGCTGCCCTGGGCCTGCCCTTGTCTCCACAGGGTTAGGCAGGAGCAGCACCGCTCACGGGATTGGGAAACGCCCCCAGAACAGCAAGGGACCTGCTGCCCACCGAGGGAAGCCCCGGAGACCTCAGGGCGCAGCAGCACTGGGGTTCCTGTCCCTGCAGAGCCTGGTTTACCTGTCATCCTTGTTGATCTGATCGCCAAAGCCCACCGTGTCCACAATGGTCAGCTTCAGGCGGACGTTGCTCTCCTGGAGCTCGTAACTCCGCGCTTTCAACCTGACGCCGGGCTCGTTGTGCGTGGCGGGCTCGCCCTCGAACTTGGTGTTGAACAGAGTGTCCATCAGCGTGGACTTGCCGATGCCAGTTTCACCTGAGCGGGCAGAGGAAGCGTCAGGAGGGTGCCACTGCCCCTGTTACCTCTTTCTCTGGCACGTTCACCAGGTGAGGAGTTATTCCACTTGGGCAGCAGTGGAATTGGGCTGCATGCACATTGCTAAGCAAGATAATCCCTGCAGGAACAGATGTCTTCAGAGACAGAAGACATCTTCTTCCCCATCTTTACCAGGACTGACCCAGGAACTTTCTTTATGGTAGCAAGTTGTAAATTCTCTTAACCCAGTGTCTGATTCCCTGATTTTGTTTCAGCCTTTTTAAGGCAGTTGTGTTGTCTCAAGAAGATCATCCAAAAACCCACAGTGCAATTTAAGACAACAAAAATCTGTGACAGAGAAATATATTCAGAGTTCTTAAAAAAAAAAAAAGAAGGAACACTGCTTAAATACCAACTTTTTAAACTATTACAGTTTCACTAATCCCCAGTGCAATTAGTAACATGGATGAAAGCATTAGCCTAAATCCCATTTTTCAGCCAAAACTGTTTGTTTAGCAATTACACTCTCAAACAGCTATTGCTACCCATGCTGTGAGCAGGGGTGGGCTGAGGCAACTCACATGGAAAGCCAAGTCCTAAACTGATGGCACAGACTGCCCATGGCTGAAGCTGCGAATTTTAGGGAGCTCCTGATGGGAACTGCTGCAGTCTGTGCCAGATAGGCCCTGCAGCATTTCACATCCCAATCAGAAGTCTCACATTACGACGCCGAAGTTAATTGTGTCCTCTCTCAAATCACAATTTTAAACGATAATTTTTTTTCAAGGATGAGATTTCTGTTCCTTGGCCAGCTGCAGCAGTTTGTGTGAAACTTTAATGTGGGGTGAGAATCGGTGGAAGGGCACATTTCACAAGAAAAAAAAGAGGTGGATCAAATTGCTAATGGAGACATATTAAGTCACACTAAGAAAGGCATATTTACTGCAAGAGAGAAAGGCAATTAATTGATGCCATTTTGATCAAAGAGCTGCCTGCTAATCGGGCTGCTCCCTGCTGGATTGAAATGGTTTCATGCTGCTACGAGGAGTCACGTGAGGGTTGGGAGCTCAAGTGTGCAGAAGTGTAACTATTCTCTTATCTCCTCCTTTCACATGCAAAGCTACAGAGAGGAGTTCAAGTTTGCCAGGTTTCTTTTCAGGCAGCTCACAGAAATTCTCAAATTGCTGTAGAAAAATCACAAGCAGAGGGTTGTGGGGTTTTTCCAGCTAATTAATGTAACTAATTAGAAGGGACAATGCTCCCCTTCTGGAGGCTTAAATAGACAATAAATGGAAAGATGATGTTTGCAGCCTGCACTGCCAAGCTAAGAGAAAAACCCAGCAGTTTTGTCCATTTGCAGAACCAGATTCAGGGTTTTCTGACAAGCCAAAGCTGGCTTGGCTCACAGCTCCCTGGGGCTGAGCAATAGAATTCCAACTGTGAAGTATCCACAGAGTACCAAGACAGCAGCTACCTTCCCACAGCCAAGAGAAGATGCTGCCTCCTCGTATTTCACCCTCTGAACAATTTGGGAAAAGCAACTCAGGCTGTTAAACCAACTTGCAGATTGAATACAGCAGAGGACAGGTGACAGGCTTTGTTCTCCAGCACATCATTTGGAGACTAAAAACGGCATCGTTCCTAAGTGGAGAAACTAAGAATGTAAGGAGACAGGGAAACCCTGGAAGGGAATGAATGCAATTTGGTGAGAAACAGCCTCCACACCCATCCCAGAGAAAAGCAGATTTAAGTTAACATCCTTTTAAAAATGCATTTAGCTCCCAAGTTCACTCAGTTTCCTTACTGAGCAGCCTTTGAGGAGAGCAGAACCGCTGGACAATCAAAGGGAGAGATTTTAACAGCTAGCAATTTCCATGCTTGGACTCGGAGGACAGGGCAGAGAAAGGGGAAAGAGGAATACCAGATTTCACTGAGGAGGAGCTCTGGGAAGACAAGCATCACTTCCCTGCCAGTAGGGCCCGCAGTGGCCCTGCCCTGGGCAGAGGGAGGAGGTGTGAATGTGGGGCCGTGCCCCCAGGGCCCAGCAGGGTGACCTACCCACACACAGGATGTTGAAGCAGAAGCCCTGCGACGTTGACTTGTTGACCAGCTGGTCCGGGAGGCTGTCGAAGCCCACGTGGCCAGACAGGGACAGGTTCCTGAGGTCATCGTTCTGTGGGACCCAGAAGAAAAGCGTTTAGCAGGGTTGCCACACCCTTGTCAGGGAAAAAGTCCTGTCAGAACGGCGTTAAGGACGCAGGATCTGTGTCTTAGGTTTCCCTCCCAAAGGCACTCTCCTTTTCCTTCTATCCATCTCTGCTGTGGGGCTCAGGAGCTAAAATGTCCCCAACCCCAAGGCAGGCAAACACCACCACACTGGTTCTCCATGCCTGTCACCAATAAACCATGATTCTTTACCAATCTGCAACACCCAAATGCTGTTTCTGAGGCCTCAGCATCCCATATCCCTAGAGTTATCCTGATTATTTAGGCAGACACCCGGAAAAGAGAGTGGAACACTGTCAGAGCTGTGAGCTGACCAGTTCCTGTTTAGCTGGTGAAGCAGCTGAGGCTGCATCCTTCGTGTCCACTGCACAGCTACGCAGCAGAAACCGGCCAACCTTCCACTTCAGAACTTCCCCAGCAGCATGGGAAACTCCCCAAACTTCCCAGTGAGGCTGTCTCTCTCAAGAAGCACACTGAGGAGTGACAACAGGCTGTGATATGGCCCTGCCTGCAACTCCAAAAGCTACTCCTGACAGACACCTGCGTAGGCCAGCAGAGAGCCAAGGTGGTGCTCTCCTTGGCTCAGTGTGCCGAAGGGAAGGAGCAGCTCTCAGACTCGCTCTGTCCTCCCAGGGCTAGAAGGAAAATGCCAACATTGTCGCCCTTTTCCTGCAACCCCTCAGCATGCCACAGCAGGACACAGCTCAGATAGCAGCTGGAGTTCTCCATGTGCCACAAGAGCCAGCTAAAACTCTTTCCAGCTTTTCCGGGCTTTGACAGGAAGGGAACAGGGCGAGCATGCTGCTCTGCCACACCTTGATTTACAAATAACTTCATCTGACACGAGGTGAGGAAGCATGGCACCATTCCCAGCGTTTCCTGTGTGACCTACAAAGCCCCTGGTGCTGCCTCTGCCTGTCCTCAGCAGGAAAAGAAGCCAGGCCAGGCAGCCCAGAGGTGAAGGTCACCCCTGCCCTCCTCCCTGGGTGCTTGAGCTGACAACACCCAACACCCCAAAGCTGTTCCGTGGAGGGCAAGGGAGCAGCACAGACCTGGCAGAAGGGAGGTTTGAAACAACCCCCAGATTGTATTTGGGACCTTCCCACAGCAGCTGTATGGCAATCCACAGAGAAGCCTGGGAACACAAGCTGGCCCAGTTACCTCTTCCCTGGCAAGTCACAGTTATACCAGGATCCCGAGCACAGTGAAACAAGCAAACAAAAAGAACCCCACAAACTTGGAAGACCTGGAGCAGCTCTGCTGTTATTTCACAGCATTTTTCACCTAAAGATTGTTGTCCTTACTTTGGAAAATACTAACCTTTCTCCAAACCCAAACCCTTCCAGTGGAGTCACTCCACCAAGGCCACAATAAATTAGTCGTGGGCAGCCTCAGCCTGGTTTAAAGATGCTGGAAGCACCAGCTTCTTTCCACAAAATCACTGGACTTTGGACCAGACATGGAGAGAACTCTTTGGTTGTTAAAAATCAAAATCAGAGGAGGACTTCCCACTCTCTGCACAATTGCTGAGCAGCTCCACCTCCCTCCTCAAAACGTAATGGACCGGCCACTAATCTCAGGGAGAAATGAGTTACACCTGGGCTGAGTGTTGATGAAAATAAACTCAGACCTAAAGAAATACAAAAATTCCCTGAGAAAAGCGACATCTCCAAGTGAAAATGTCTCAGTCTGTGCCAGGAGTCTGGGCAAAGGGCTCTTTTCTGCCACGCTGACACACAGGGCCTGGCCCCTGTGCTAGATACCTGAGTCTTCTCTTGGCATCTAAACCAGCCTTGTCTGTAGGTAAATGTCAATTTACCAGCCTGTTTACCTCCATCCCTCTGTGTGCTGGGAGCTACTCACCAGCACCACACCGCAGCAGCTTAAGGTGACTAAGAGATGCCACCTCCTTCTCTCAGGCTCAGTAAAGAAAAACCACCCAGAAAGATCATCACCCCATTCACCCCCAACAGGGATTTCCCTGGAAAAGGCCCTGGGATTGATGTGTGACGTGAACGGGTTAAATTAAATATTTGTAACATTAGTAGTTCTAAAAAAAAATGGTGGGCTTGGGTTTGTGATCAAGTGAAGGGAGCTCAGAGCAGATCCCAGAAAGCAGTAAGTGCCCATGATTCACAGGCTTCACACAAAGTGGTGGGTGTTGAACATCTCTCAGCACAGCACCAGTATCTCTTTCCCTGATATATTTTGGGAAAGCAAGTACTGCCTCATCATCAGTTGCTCAGCAGGAACAGGAGTTAAGACTCATCTCTTGCATCTGTGTCAGTTATTTTTGCTGCAGACCTTCTCTGGTTTATTTCCCTCCCCTTGCATTTTTTTTTTTTTTTTTTTTTTGTCCCTGCAAGTGGCAAACATCAACAGAGGAATAAACAAAAACTATCTCTGCGCTTTGCAATGCCAAGTATTTTTCACAGGCTGTGCTGCACAACAGGAGACAAGAGCAGCCTGATATCTGCTCGAAACATCAAAAACCCTCGCGAAAAGATCTGAGGCCTGAGGCACAGGCAGAGATGAAACACAAACCCAAGCATCCACCTCCCCCAGTGTTCCCAGGATGCAGCGCATCTCCCTGAGCAGAGCAGACACAGAAAATAGCTGCAGTTCTGCACAAGGCCCACAGATACACATCTTGGAGGAGGCAGGAGAGCCAAAGGAACCACGTTTCTACATCTCTCCTCCACACACAAACAAAGCCAGCTCTGCAGTACGCAGATGCCCTCGGAGGGCTGACACATTCCTGGGGGAGCTGCAGGCTGCTTCTCTCCAGAGGAAATGACCACTCACCACTGCAGCCAGGCCTCTGCTCTCGCTGCCACCCCTTCCAGGGGACAGCTTCATCCACAAGGAAAGGAAAGGAAGGCTCTGCTGGAGAGCAACAACCCTGATTGCTCAGGGGATCAGCAGCAGAGCGGGCGAGTGAATCACACTTGGGTCTGGCAGAACAGAAGTGTTGTAACAACAAGGGGATGCTAAGTCAGATGGCCCTGCCTCTCCAGCTGTGAGCTGCCATGACAGTTCACATGTTCAGCTGGGTTTGAGCCCAGCTGAGTCATCCCACTGAGGACTGGGCACCTCTGCCTGAAGAGCAAAGGCTGACACGGCTCCTGCTCCACCCCACAGCCCCTGGTACACCAACAAGCCACGGGCATGCTACAAGCATGGATTTATTCCTCCTGCCACACGGCTCCTCTTCCAGAGGAAGCCAGCAGTGCTGCTCAGGTGCTTCAGCCCAAGTGGAAGGGTATCTCATCACCCTGCCTCACTGCCTCCTTCCCAAGCACATCCCCCATTTCCCCTCAGACGAACAGAGCTCAGCACAACTCCTCCCTTTGCCCAGTACTGCACCTAAACATCCTGCTGGACTAAAACAGCTTCTCAGGAGTCACTCACAGAAACACAGTCCTGGGAGATGGTAACCACAGACAAGTGGCAGTGGCTGAAGCACTGACCTCTCACAAGCACACTAAAGGAGTAACTGCTTGGCAAGCACCTCTCCTTGCTCCCAGCTTCAGGATCCCTGGACAAGATGAGCATGGAGCTCCAAAACTGCAGCTCCACAGACTCCTGCAGAGATCAGCCACTTCACACCAGATGTGCTGCTAGACTTGGGAGTCTGGATGTTCTCATATCAGAGAGCTTAAGACATCCCAAAAGCCGTCTGTATTTTTAAACTCTTCCTTAAGGCAGTCACATCTCCTTTACTGAACCCCACATTCAGGGCATCATTTCCCTCCCTCTTCCCATACCATCCGTGAGCAGGAAGTGATTCTGAACATCCAGAGCTATGTGCTAACCCTAGAAAAACTACAGAGTAGCATGAACAAATGAATGCTTGTTTCTTGGGAAATACGCTGATCACTTGCCTTCTCTTTGCAGAGAGCCCTACAAGGCATCCCACAGTCAATATTTCTTGGATCAACAGCAATTTTCGAGCTGCTGTTATCACAGCTGCTGGTTTTAACTGCAGCAGGGGAAGGGAAGGGGTAAGTTCAGCAGAGACAGGCCCCCAGAGGCACAGCAAATACTACCTAGCATCACTATAAAGAGATTGATTGTCAGGAACCCACATCCCACTGCTCTTCATTTGAAGGGGGCAAAAAAGCTTTGCAAAAGACAAGAATGGGTTTGCAGTCTCAGAACCCTGTCAAGGCTCTTTTAGATCTGTTTTTCTTCAGACATAGCTCCTGGTGGCAATGGTTTCACAGGTCAGGCAAGGCTGTAATGGGTGCTCTGTGGCAAACAGTGGGTTTGGCTGGACAGGAATCAGTGAAGCTACATAAAACAATTCAGCTGATGAGGCACGTGCAAGGAGAGTCAGCTCATTCCTCCCAAGCCACAATGGCTTGGCAGAGCCAGCAGGAATAAAGAGAAAGTTATTCTCCTCGCTGGAGTCAGGAACAGTATGTCTGTGTGTGGATGGGGAGCTGGAGATAAAGGTGGGTCCCGTGTCACTCCTCCAGAGGCAAACACAAAGCACAGCTGAGTCCTTATGCTTTCAAAAGCACTTTCAAAAGTGTCTGGCAGCTGATTGGAAATAAAGCAAAGTTGCTCCTCTGCTAGGCAGGAAAAAGCCCCACTCCCAAAAGGCCAAGGAGAGAATTCCACAAGGACATTTATGGTCCCAGTCTCCACTCTGCTCTCCTCGCTCAGGACTCAACCACGATGGTGCCTATTCTCCAGTCCAAGCAAGCTCCTGGCTGAGCCCCTTTTGCTTTAAGGCTGCTGGCAAAACATTCCCCTCGGGCCCCTCCCGGCCCACAGCTGCTGGCGGCTGGGGGTCAGCTTCACACGGCCTCCCAAGAGTTAAAGAAAACAAAAACGAGCCTCAAAATCAAGAGGGGAAAAAGGCTGGTATGCAAAATATTGAGCTCAACCCCAAATATGAAGCAAGTGTTTAGTTATTTGAGGCCACACGACTTAGGAGGCACCTTTAGGAAATTCTAGAAGTTTTTATTGCTGTCAGCAGCTCAGACCAGCAACATTTTTGACACATTACTAGGTCAAATCATCTTGGATGCTGCATCCAAAGCCAGGGACCTCAGGGATAGTTTAGTCTGCTCAGATAAAAAAGCAGCTCAGGCAAGAGCAGGAGCACAGAAGCAAAGAGTAGTCAGCAAGAGAGATCTATCCCTCTCCCAGAGTTAAACCTGAGAGCTGATGTTCCTGCCAGCAGGGCACCGAGTATTCCCAGGGTCTATGATTCCTGTAACAGCACCCATAATTCCACTCCCCTTCCTTATACAGGGTTAAGGGATGGCCAAACCCTTAACTGCTGGACAAATGAACTTATGAATAGCACAGGAGAACTACAGTATGGAAAGCAAGAACAACTCCCTTCCCCTCCTCGGCATGCAGGGATGCCAGAAGGAAAGGGCTGATAGCAATCAATCAGTCAATCAGTTTATCAAGAGAGGAAGGACTTCTTGGCTGTTGTTTCAGGGTGAGATAACCATCAGTGTCACCAGCAGAGGAGGGGGAGTTCCTGGCTCCACACTGCTGCTGGCTGGCTGCAGGCTCGGGCAAATGTCTGCACAAGCTACTCAAGTCTGGGAGGTCCTTCGTTGTTTTTCTTCCCCCTTGCTTTCCTTTTTCCCCCTTTTTTCTCAAGAGGGAGAGCAGACCCCTGTAGAAGGCATGCTCTCAATCTGTACATTAATGTGTCAATCAAGCCATGAGGATTTGTGCCTCCCTCCCTGCCACCAACCCACCAGTGACTCACTGCTGCAGCTATTGTCCCTGAGGGATGGACTGCAGGAAACCATCTTGATCTTCCTGGATAAAAGCTGGCACCAGCTGCAGCTGCTTAGGGACACACAGCTCCTCACCAGTCCCCTGCCCCAGGCCTCCAGCAACGTCTACCACAACTGCAAGGAGCCAGGTCTCTCCTCCCAGGAACAGGGAACGCTGTCAGCAGAGTTATGCCACAGCTGGCTCCCTTGCTCATTAAACAGGGAGGTCACAGGGAATACAAAAAGGCTCTCCCTGAATATACAGGATTTTCCTTTTAATCCCCAAGAATCAGGATGGCAGAAAAGGTTATCTTGTGGGAGGAAGGCTGGAAGCGACTCGGCCGACAAAGCACTGGGCAGCAGCAGATGGGGAAGGGCAGGTGTGGACTCATGCTGCCCCCCCTTGCAGGAAATACTGCTCTAGAGATAAAATCCCATGGGTCTGGAGAATCACCAGCCAAAGGAGGCTGCCACTGAGACCAAGCAAGGGGCTCCCCCAGGCAGATGCCCCCGGAGACTTGGGTGATGCTGGACACGTTCCCACGGGCACAGGCAATAACGCACAGGAGTGATGCTCTCCCCAGGGCTGGCCCCCTAAATGAAGGGCAGGATGACACAGGGAACAGTGAGCAGCCATCATAAGCTGCCCCCTGCTTAGGTGCAGCCCATGCACGCAGAGCCTGCCGGAGGAAAAGCCAGCATACCCCAATCCAAGTGTCCCCAGGCTCCCCCAGCACGGATGCCACGGGGGATGGGAAGCACAGGGCCCACCTCCCGGACGTGCAGCACCAGATATCCTGGTTTCCAGCGCTCGTAACTGCGAGTGTCAGCCCCTGCCACACGGCAAGGACACGCTCCCTGCGCTCCATCAAGCCGCCGCTGTTCCCGCGCCTCCGGGGCACGCCGGCGGGGAAGCGAGGGGAACTGCTTACATTGGCAAGCTGCAGGAACTCGGCAGGAGCGTGGAGGAAAAAGGATACAGTCGCATTCTTCTGGAAAGAGGGAAGTCAGCAAAATCTGACCATTCAGGAGGGGCTAACAGAGAGTGGGAACGAGCGTTTGTCTTCAGGCAAAATGTTTGGCTAAAGGTCAGCACAAGCTCAGAGCACTCACAGTTCCATGTATGCCAAGAGCTGACATAAAAGACACTTCTCTCCATAGGTTTCCAAAAACCACAGACCTTTCTATTTGGAGGAAAAGTGACTAATGCTTCTAACAGCCCCTGATGTCACAAACTGCTAACCAGCAAAAGAAAAAAAAAAGCTGGACTTCGGGGATGATAAGGACCATATGTGCATTCCAGCAAGGCTTGTAAACTCACTGAAGGGAAAAAAAAAAAAGAAAAAGGGAGAGAGGAAGGAAGGGAAAAAAAAAAAAAAAGACATAATGTGACAAACAAGAATGAAGACCATCCCAAGGCAGAGCCCAATGAGAACCAGATGCTCTCTGCTGCTCTGGCCAATCTCTCTCCTGACAGGAGGACGACGTGCAACCGCCTCTGCCCGCCGGCGTGAGGCTGAGGGGATAAAATGGGAGCTGCTGCTCCTCCAGCTCCCCACGCCGACCCGCTCCGCTCCTCCCGCTTCGGAAGAGAGCACACGGTTCATTGCGATCCCTCTGCCCTCCGTCCTCTGCAGCGCCACAGGCAGGGAAAGGCAAACCTGCCCCTTCCAGCACCGCCAGGCACAGCGGAGAGCCCTGGAACGCTGCAGTGACACCACAGCCCGGCTGTGACTCCGGGCCAGCTGACACCAGTGAGGGGCAGAGAAGGTGCAGCCTCTGCTAGACATGAGAACGTCCCACCTTTAGGGTTAAAACCAACAGGACAGAAGCCAGCTGGGAGACAGCAGGAAGGCACGCTGCTATATGGCCATTGGAAATACTTCTCTCTCTTTCAGTTCTTTGCCCTTTTCAAGCCCTTCTGGCTGCACAGTCCCACATCACCACAGATAGAGTCCAGCAAGGCAGCAGAGAGGAAAAAGCCAACAGCCATTTCCTTCTGTATTTCACTGTCATGCACTTAAAATAGCCTTGAAACAGCTGCAGCACGGGCCATTAAGTCATTGGATCTATACTTTGCTCAAAGCTGGAGGCACAGCCCAACATGGGACACAGAGGAAAGGGTGATACATGAACTCGGCAAGATCCCAGTCACGCCCACAGAGAGGAGGGAGCTCTCTGGGACACTGCCACAAGGCACAAAAAGGTAGAATTAAGACAAACCTGGCAACAGAGCAACTGACCCCATTGCCAGGTTTTCCTCCATCCTTCCCCAGGCTTCCACCAACTCCAGTCCAGTCAGGGTTGTGAACACAACCAGAGCAGAAGAGGGATTTTGAGAAAGGAAGGCAGCCCAAAGGGCTTGCTTTCAAAGCTGTAACAAGGCAGCACTGTTCCAATACCTGACTCAAATTAAGGGCCGCTGGGACACAAAAAGGAGCAGCTTTCCTTGAGGTGGCAAAGGCACAGCCAGCAGGGCTGCCTTGCAGTTCCTTAACCCCAAGTGTTCCTTCCTGAGAAGCTGCAGCCGTACATCAAGGGCACGTTTTGTCAGCTCCTATTCAACAAGCCCCAGGACTGGAAGGTGCCCCAGATCATGCCCTGGATAATTAATTATCCCTGGGCCTCACAAGCAGGCTTCATCTCAGTGCTGTGCCCTGCTGGCCTGCTCAGAGGCAGGTGGGGGCACCGTGGCTGCCCGGCAGACCCAGTTCCCAGGCAGGGCACCCGAGCTGTGCCTAGCAAAGCACACAGCTTCAGGTCATTTATCTACCACTTCCCTTGATTCTGGACTAAAGGGTTCAGATTTATCACAGTAGCTGTCTTCACACCTAAATCCTGAAGTAACACAGATGTACATACACACAGGGCTGATCCCATGCCCAGGTACCACAGCAGTGAGTATAAATGGGTCCTAACTTCAAACTAATCATTGCCCAGCTCCTTGAAAAAACCCCTGCCAGGGCTTTCAGAGTCCAAACAAGTGCTAGATACACACAGGAAATTCCCCAGGGAAACTTTACTGGTCCAGCATTACCAAGGAAGTGTCAATCCAGTATCAACTGGATTGAAAAGAGCCGGCTCAGACCAGCTCTTCTTAGATTCATATGCAACGTGTACATGCATATGTAGCACTAAGGTTGTTAAGTAAAAGGCCAGAGAAGACATCTTGGGTTTAGCCAAGCCCAGTGTTATCACTCTCACCAGCAGCAGGTACACTTGAGTGTGATTCTGACCAAGTAACCAGAAAACGACAACAAAACACGAGAACCAGCTCTGAATGAATTCATGGCACAGTCTAATATGCTGAGCGTTGAGTCACAGCCCTCACATCTGCTTCGAAAAGGGAAACAGAACACACAGAGCTCTTCCAGGACACCACAGAAATCCTTCAAGGTGAATAAGAAAAGGTCAGCAATCAATAAATATTGAAAACTACAAATACTGTTTGCCTTAGCGCACAGTTTTTCATCTTCGGCAAGAATGGAAGTGGAATTAAGTTGGACTGCATCTGCACGCAGAGGAAAAGGTGAAGGTTTGCTCAACTATTTGGGTGACAGTTTTGGAAATACTGGTCCATAGACTTTGAGCTCTCCACTGACACAAAGCAATAAAATTCCCCACTTGCCTTCAGCAAGTCCTGGTTTTCCTGCCTTAACAGGGAAAGCCAATACTAAATTTTTTATGACTAGGAGCAATTCCATATTTCAACTGAATTACTTCCTTCCCCCCATCTCACTAATTCCAAATTTTTGTGGTTGCTTTGAAAGACCATGTTTTGTCTTTCCAAAAAACTTCACTGTCCAGAGTTCCTCCAGAGAAAAGGGCATCTGATGTAGGTCTGCAGCACAGCCATAACACTGGGATTGTTAGGAGATGGGACTAGAAGACAATCCTACATCAGGGTTTTTTATCGTCCTTGTGTTTTGCCGCGCTGATAACTGCCACAGAAAAATAACTCCACATTTCTGGAGTCCATAGGCAGTGCAGGACAAAACACACTTCTCACACGCAGCCCACAGCCAGGAATGTTCCCACAGTCCTCTCCATATCCCTCACTTGCTAAGGGGCAGGACCAACAAAGACATGTGATGGCCACTACAATCCTGGTGCTGCTCCAAGTCATAAAGAGTCCCCGCACAGGACACCGGCAGCTGCCCAACATCCACTCCAAAGCCTCTGAACTCCATAAATGCACAGCTAAATAAATATTTACAGCACCAGAAGAAAAGATTAACTCTCTACTCACAAGGAATCCAAGGATTAGCTTGACAGCTCCAGTTTTTGAGCTGGAGCAGAGATAAACCTTTCATTCCAGAGATTTAAACTAACTCCCAGAAGTATCAAGAGTCCCACGCCGCCCCACGCCTGTGTTCTGGAGTTTATCTTGTTCCTCCCCACCCCCAAAGAGGGATAAGGCTCTCCTTGCATCCCAGCTGCTGGTGACAAAGTAACACAGTGGAAATGAAGGACATGAGGGAACAAGTCCCCACCACAGCCCAACTCCCTCCGGCAGCTGACCGTCTCTGTCCTTTCCAGAACACATCCTCAGCCTCCCCTGCAAACACACCAGCAAAGAAATCCAAAGCCCATGGTGGCCTCCAAAGGCGGCTCAGGCAGCACCATCACCCTACAGGAAAAGGAAATTTCCACAGGAGATGAGCCTGGGAACTCTGTGCAGTGGGAAGGATCTTCCCCTCAACTGCAGGCAATGACACCCAACATCAGGCTCATCTGACAAGGTTCTTTTGCAGGGTCCTCTTTTCCAAACACCTCTATAACTGAGGCAGCAATTTCTGGGGAAGAAAACCAAAAATGTCATTGGTGCAAGTGGGATTTTATTGTAGAGGCAACGAGGCCACAGCTGGGCGGGCGCAGCAGCCTCCTGAGCTGTGTGAGCACAGCTTCCACCCCAGGGCTGGATCCTGGCAAGGGGCACAGCGCTGGCAAACAGCAGCGTCACAGCATCAGGGATTCCAAGCAGGTTTAGAGCAGATTTATTAGTGTAATCCTAATAATGCAAATAAAGTCAGATGCAAAACTGGCATAAGCCGCTGCATATGGAGAAACCTCCCCATGTCCCCCTTCATCAGTGGCTGTGATTAAAGCACAAGCCTCCACTGTCACCCTTTTCCTCCTTCCTCACTGCAAGGGTTTTGGAGGCCCCAGTGACACCCCCAAGTCCCCTCATGTCAGCAGGTTCAGATGCTTCCAGCCCCTGAACCAGCAGCCAACCGGTAGTTTCCATAAGCTTAGCTTTTGTTGGTGAAAATTTTTGCTTTCTGCTCTAGAGAAAGGGACATACATAGCTCAAACCAAAAAACAGAACAACAAAAATCCAAACAAAAAACCCTACAAAAACAACAACAAAAAACCCCCAATGAGAACAGTGTCTAAATGTACAGCACAAGGAAATAAGCAAGAGAAAAATATTTTCCTTTTGGCTCTTGCTAAGTTTTATTAACACTACTCTTTGAACATCTACATGTAGGAAACAACAATTCCTAAAGGAAAGTACTAACAGTCTTTCTACACACCAACCTGCATTAGCGGCTACATTCCAGACACCAATTAAATGCCTCCTGTAACAATAAAATTATCTTTGGACATACAAATAATTCCAAGGACTTGATCCAAAACCTACTATCAACTCTGTGTTTGGTTTGTTCCCCCCACATTAGTTCCAGACCCAGACTTCCCCTCAGCTGCTACTTCTTCCCAAGTTCTCCATCCCAACACAGTCTCTGCCAGAGCTGCATGTTCAGTGAGCTGGTGGTATGTATCAAATCTCCAGAACATGTGAGGATTATGTTGCATTTCAACCTGTCCAATGGGCATTTGTAACAAAGAGAGGCAGCAAGCAGTCGTTTACACACACGCAGTAGAAGCAACACTTGGCCAGGAAGTGTGAGGGAAGATGTTTTCATGGCTGGCAAAGGGATAAGCTCCATGAGGAGAACAAGTTATCCAGCAGGCAGGCAGCTGCTCAGAGGCAAGTACTGCTCTATTGTGTGACCGAGCCAAGAGGCAGGAAGTGCAAAGAAATGCCAGGTAACCCAGACCGAGTACAGCAAATCTCCTCGGAGCCTTCTGTAATTATCTCAAACCCACGAAGATCCTCACAGGTAAGTGGTGCACATCAACTTCTGCAAGAGTGAAGCCTTGCAAAGGGGTAGCTGCCACCCAAAGTTCCCCTCAGCCGTGAGGATACACTTTGTTGTATTAAAACCAGACCTCAGAGATGTATTCAGCCCTGCCACAGAGCGGATTGATGAGCAGAGAGCAAATGAACCACAATTAGTGGGAGGCAGGCACAAGGCTTCCCTCCCACATTCCAAGGCTCCCGTACACCTTTGTGAGCCAGACCTTTGGCTTCTGGTATCTCAGCCATCCCCCGGCTGTCCCAGTGTCGCGACAGTTTAATTAAAAGCAGGAGCCTGAGAAGCTGGAAAGAGGCCTGGAGTGCTGCTGGGTTCACATCCGGCTCCGGAGCCTGGTGCCGAGGAAAGGCGTCCATTCCTCCGGCTGCGCACAAGGCGCCGAACACCGGCTCCCAAGCCAGGGGACAGGTCTGTAGTGGCACCGAGCTGCCCTGGAGCTGCAAGATCAAGTGACCTGGCATGTGCCCAGACAGTCCAATTACCCGGAGCGAGGAAAGTGTCTTCCCAAACGGCAAAGATGCTGCTAAGGCTGCTTGGGAAAAGCCTGTAGGTAAAAACGTCTCCCTGTGCTATTCTCCACTTCTTGTTTGGTGCAGGCAGCAGACGCATGTTTAATGCATTTCTGCTACTTTAGAGTGTCCTGCCGAGAGCCCAGCACAGCTCTGCACAAGGGCCAGGCTTTAGGAGCTAAGTGGGACACTTCCAAACATTACCCTGCACTAATCCAATGTTATTTTTCCCATAGCAGCCCACTGCTCACAAGACCGTTGGCAGAGGTTTGCAAACCACTGGCATTCACCCACATTCTCTGGAATCGCGTTCTTCCAAATTCATAAATTATTCCATACACAAGCTGCTGCAACATCCATTAGCTGTTGGAGCAGTCCTGCTAGAAGGTTAAACTGGAGCCAGTATCCACCCCCACAGATTAATTAATGTTGGCCACCACATTCTGCTTCGACTGTCCACCCCAGTCATGTTTGCGCTTCAAAAGGAAAGCAGAAGCAGTTGGATGCAGATTTAATTTTAATTTCTGCCCTCCTCCTGTCAAGATCTGTGCTGCAGCAACCCAAGCCACCGCTCGTAACACAGCAGTGTTAAATGAAACCGACACTTCCAGCGTTATTCTCCCTTACACCCCAAAAGCAAACAGACTGAATTCTCTGGAGCGCTATGCCTCTGGACGGTCCAGCTGCTCAGATTTCCCCAGAACAGTCAAGCTAAACACAATCCAAACGCTTGCAACCTTATGAGTGCAGATGATACATACTGCACTGCTCTTGGTTGAAATCCATAGCTCAAGGACAGCTTCTGGAACAGAACACTTTTGCAAGGCTGTTTCTCTGAATAACAACAACAAGCAAGAGGATTTGCCATCAGCTTGCACCTCCCGCAGTTTACACTGTAGCTTTTTGTGCTCGGAGTACTCAGATCCTCCTTTTCCCCACAACTCCTGTCTTTCCCGGGAAGCACCAGGACAGGCAGTAGGGCACGTCAGGCATCCCTCCGCTAGCAAAGCCGTGGGCAGTTCAGCGTGGCCGAGCGAAGCACGCAGCAGCCGAGCACAAGAACGGCTGTGACAGACGAGCAGGCTCCGCTGCCCCGGCTCAGCTCCCGCCGCAGCCCGGCTCTAAGGACCTGACAGAGCAGGTAAAGCCCGTCGCAAATTCATGGAGCCAAACCTAAGGACTTGGGAAGGCAAACACAGCCCAAGGCAAATTAAGCCTGCTCCAAGCAAGCGCTTCCTGCAGAGGTTCTAGGGAAGATTAGCTCACATGAAGGAGCTCCTTGCTCTGACATGCTCTGTAGCTCCAAGTGCTGCAGGCCCGCCTCTCCCAAAACTGGGGCACAATTCCCATGTGCGCTGCACGTTTTTGCCCTTGGCTCGAGTTATTTAATGAGATACCAAAGCGAGGGATCTGCTGCTGCATATTCTTTATTAAGATTGCAGTCTCCACCTCCACGTTGCTCAGAGCAGGAGGTGATGCACGAAGCCACAAGCAGCCCTGCCTGGGTTGCTCATATCGCAGAGCAGCTGGGGTCTGGCAGATAAATACCTGCTGAGGAACTTGGGAAGCCTTCAAAGAGGAAGGCTAATGCCCAGCTCTTCCTCCCACGGCTGTCCAGGAGAAGGAGCTGAGTCTGTACATGCAGCATGAAGGCTCCCACGTCACACACCAGCGCAGCCCAAGAGGCTGTGCCTGCACCTGGCCAGCAGTGCATGCCGACCCCAGGAGAGCCACGGGAGCCTGATGTCTTAACTCACATTTTCTCAGGTCACCCAGTAGCCCCCGAGGGCACCAACTGGGACATAAACCTCAAGAGCAGGCTTGCACAACCTTCCTACTTGCACAGTGCCCAGGAGGATGGCACACATCCAGCCATCTCCCTCCTCCTTCCTTCCACCCACCACCACTGAACCCTAGCTGCTGGGCCACTGTCCTCCTCTGCAAGGCACGGCATCAAAATGGGAATACCAGGCTCCAGGCCAGAGCAGCTTCCAATTGCCAAGATGTTTCAGCACACACAGCTCAGAAAAAGATACATTTACCACAGTGTGGATACTGACAACATCCGCACGCCCTTCCCTCGGGGCTCATTGCCGTGTATTTTACATAGGGACCAACCACCTACTTCATGCCAGAAACATTTTCTAGCCCGTGTGAACTTTATAGCTCCCTTCAAACTGAAACCAGTACAGCACATAAACTGTATCACAGCTAGCCTGGATTTATACTTCTGGCTTTCTGGCTCAACCCGCTGGAAGAATTCATCAGGTTACTTGGTTAGGCTTATGAAAATCCTGCTTTCCTCAGGTTATATCAAAATCTTGTAAAGCACATCCCACTGGAAAAAAAATGCTTTTCTGAGCTCCATTCCTGGCAAAGCCAAACCTAGAGGAAACGTAGCCGTGTTCAGTAACAGACAGGAGTCACATGGCAAGCCACAATTTCAAATAATGTTTTGTTTAAGCAACAAAACACTTCTGGCTTTGTGTTTAAATGGTTCTGGCCTACACCAGAGAAATTAAATATCTCTGAGGAATGTTCTGTGTGAAAATTGCCCTCAACTGCATTCATGCAAACCCAGAGAAACAAGGTCAAAGTTACTCACGCTGCTCACCTTTACACCCTTCCTCCTTATTGTTACATCTCCTTGCAAACACAACTTGCATATTACCCTATTTGAATAGCTATTTTCTTGAAGGTAGTTTTAATTAAAAGCATCAATCCGGTAATGCCTCTGTGCCACAAGAGTTGACTGGATTTGGTGCAACAGGGCGAGGTCTGCAGAGGTGACTGTGGTGTGCTATTAATTCACTGATCACACCCTGGCACCTCCCAAAACAAGGGAGGGAATTATCTCCTGCTTTACACACGCAGAAAACAAAGGCACACCAGGACAACGGCGTTTGCCCAACACCACGCACCAAACGAGGGGCCGAAACACTCGCAGCATGTCAGCCACGCAAACCCTAATCCCAAGTGGCTCTAGTAATTACTGCTCTAACAATTAATAAATGCTCAACTCCAAATGCTGAGTAGCAGGAGTGCTTTCCAGCCGGGTGCGTATTCAGCTACCTGGAAAAACACAACCCGAAGTCCCCTGACAGTACTGCTCGATCACACATCAGAAACTGACGTGAATTGTCCCAATTGTTCAGTGACCATCAACTGCGTGTCCCAGAAGGGGAGACATCTCTCTGAAAAACTGTTTGTTCTTTTACTGCCAGCCAGGTTCTTTGTAATTCAGAGCACCAGGAGAGTCTATCACAGCTTCGCTGAAGAGCTGCCCCACAGCCCAAGTCCACACTTCTTCCATGAAGGCTCTCCCCAGCATGGAACAGCTCCTGGATCTGGTGGCACTTTTGGCCTCCACTGGAACCCAGGGACTCGTGCTGCAGTCACCAAACCCTTCCCTCTCCCAGAAGACTGAACCAGGCCCGCAAGAAAGGCAGGAGCATGTAAGGGCTCACTCAAAGATGGAAAGATTTAAGGGAGCAGGGGGGAGAAAAGAACTGACATAAATTAGGTCAAAATGCTCCTGAAAAATGTCAGCTACTTTATATATAGCGGCAGCACTCTGATATCTTTTAATCTCAGCTTGCCATTGTCAGATATTAGCTGAAATTCCCTGCTTTTGCTTCGGCTACCATATTAAAGTGCCATGTATTTAATATTAATGAGGCAGATGAAACAGAATGAGACTAGGCTGGCGTTTTCTGTGATAAAAGACAGCTTTGTGGCAGAAAAGCATTCATTTAAAAGCACTAGGGATTTCTCCTGGCTTGGAAATTACATACAAGATACAGGAAACCAACAAAAGCCTTTTCAAATGCAATTAAAAATCTTGATCTTCTGATTCTATAGGCTAACAAAGGCATAATGGTTGATTGGTTGTTTCTTCTGCTAAGAAAACCACAGTAGCAGAGAGTTGAGTTACCTGGCCAGAATTGTGGGAAGCTTTAGATAAACTGCTGAAAGACGACTTGAAAAATGACTTTTCGCCTCCTCTCCAGTGTCCACATCCTTGTGCTTACACTAAGGCAAAAAATCTCAGAGCTCAGAACTCTGACTGCCCAAAAAAGCAAAGGTATAATGAGGCCTGCCCTAGGCCAACCCAGCCATGAAACAGACTTGAAGGAGGAAAAAGCAGCAGCCAATGGATGCGGTGATGAAGTGGTGTGATTTGTCACCAGACGATATCACAAAATCCCTGCTCCTCTTGGGGCCTTGACATGAAGATTTGAGGACTGTGCATATGTTCAGTCCCAGATGGCTGTGTTAAGCCTTATAATCACTCCCAGCATTTACAGGGAGCAATACCTGCTCACAGTATGACAACCTAATCTTTTCACTGTAAAAGCTCAGAATAAATGAGTACTGCTTCCAGTTATTTAATTCGACAGTTTCTGACAATGCCAGCCTCGACACCTCAAACTAGGAACAAAACAACAACAAAGACTATTGAAATAATATTAGTCATGCTGTTTCTGTGTTCATTACGCAGTTATCCAAGAAATGTAATCCTAACAACTAAAACTAAGGGAGACAACAGAGAAAAGAAAAATCTTTAATCACAGAAGAAGCAAGAAAAGGAAAATCCAACTAGGTTTATGCATAACCACTTTACTGGCAATCCTGTACATCCCCTAGACACGTCCAGGTGATATGGGGAAATCCATGTTCCTGCAGGGAGATGCCAGGAATGAGTGTCAGCCATAACCTGGTACCTTTACCTCTCCACGTTGCAAGTTTCTCATTTCCAAGCTAGTCTGTTGCCTGCCAAATTTCGTCCTAGAAAAACACAGCCAGGACCATCAGCCTGGCATTGCTCATTCATCTGAAAGCTGCCAAAAGTTTCCAGTCTGACCCAGATCAGAGCAGAAGGGTTTACACAGGGGCTGAAGGGAGATGATTTGTGTGCGTCAAAACACAAAGATGTGTCCGTGGCTACAGGTGGGAGGTTAAAAGCAGCCCTGCAATTCCACCCCTACTGCAGTTCACACTATTGTATTCCCTGTGAGCTCCTCCCAGCACCGCCCTGCGGAGCTACAAGCTCACGGGGGGTCACTAAACAAGCCACCTCCCAACTTGATCCTTCCACTTTCTCGACAGACAAAAACAGAGCCGCCACCACCAGAAACTCAATTCAAGTCAAGTTCATGTGCTTACACAAAGCACTTTGCAATAGGTTCTGTTGAGCCTTTTGCTTACACAGGACCTTGTAGAGTTCACTTTGCACCCAGTGAAGCCACCAGGGAAACACCCAGACATGGCAGAACACCTTCAGATCCACAGACAGCCCCGAACAGCCCAGCAAAGCATTTAAAAATATCCCGCTCAGGAGCCAAAACAGCTCCTTGCTTCCACACCCATCACGTGAGAGAGGTTAATATAACTCCTGAATGAAAGACATGAGAAGCATGCAGATTTCCAGGAACAATTTATATTAGAACTACTCCTGTGCACAGGAATCAGTTCTCAGAAGCCACTGGCAAAGCAGGGGCAACAACTGTGACAAAACCGAAGTGTTTTTAACCAAATCTTTCTCTATTGGCTTGTGCCAAGTATTCATGAGCAAATCTGGTAAAGAAATAACCCACAATTACAGTACTTCAATAACATATTTCCAGCAGCTAGATCCCATCTGAAAATAAACCCAGGCACAGAAAATCCAATTAGACAACAAAAGAGCTAAAGAAGCTGTAAGCTCAGAGGGAAGAAAGCACTAACTCCCCAAAACAGCAGCAGTCTGCTCTTTGACAGCACCTTATGTGGGATGCCACTACAGAAAACAAAAACCTTAAGCCTGCAAGAAAAGATGCAGCTTCCTCCTATTTTCAGACACTTCAAGATCTCTAATTGCAAATTCAGATCCTAAGCCTATGTCGCCAAAAACATGGGCACAGCCTGTATTTTTAAGCAAGGAGTCCCAAAGATAGCTCAAGACTCATGAATCACAGAGCTCAGCAAAATAACTGTACCAGCAGGGATAGGCAGTAATGGCCTTGGACTACAGCTTGTGCCAGCAGAGCACCACTTAGATGGGATGAGCAGAGCACTCCAGAGAGGGAGAAAGCTTCCAGAAAGGCTGGATACTGCTAAAGAAAAGCCTTAGGGAACTGTTCTTCCTTCTTGTGGCTCTTCCTTCAGCACCTTGTGCATGGCCAAGTGGGCCTTGCCTACACCCACGTCCATCACGCCTGCCCAAGCTGCAGACAAGAACGGTTCTGGCAACAAAGCCCTGGCCCACACGTGTCTAAAGCGGGCACCGTGGTGCAGAGTATGGGGAAAGGCATCCAGATTGGATGAAGCAGCCAAGAAGGAGCACCTCTCATTCCCCCTGCACAGCGGACTCAAACAAGGACTTACACTCCAGGAGCAAGAACAACATTTGGGGTAAACTTCTGTTAATGCTGCTGTTAGCTAAGAGAGCGAGACCCCAAAGCTGGTTCCGTGTCTCTGCTCCAGAGCCTCCTCCAGCAGCAGCAGGGCTGAGCTCTCCCCGTGCCGTGGTGTTTGTCTGAGCCATTATTACGCATCGCTTACTCCAGTGGGCTGGAGAGCTGCTCACGGAGCTGGAAGTGAAGGCAGCTACGCAGCGTACCTAAAAAAAGCTTCGAGTACTATCGGGAGGCTTTTTTTGTTTATTTTTACATCACCTGGTCACTGTTACACGCTGAAGCTGCTTCAGTATCTTTTCCTGAAAGAGCCCCTGCAGCTCTCACAGGACTGAAGCCTAGAGCCAAACCACGCCAAGGGCAAGGCTGGATGAAGCTGCAGCATTTGCCAAGCCAACAGAAGACCCAGTGCCCTTGGCATGTCTCCTGCCAAGCAAGCACTGAGCAGCCTCACACCCACGCTACCAGAGTCACCTCAAGGAGCCACAGAAAGGCCACGAGAGAAGTAACAACCCTCAGATGGCCTCAGAGTGGACAGCCAGCCAGGAAAGTTCTCTCTCTCAGGGGCTACAGGGGTGGGAAGGGGACATATAAAACATGCCTCAGCTCTGAGTAAATATTTTGTTTCTCAGATTCATGCTGCTTACTTAATCAATCCCCATCGTTGCTTTAGGGGTCCTACTCAGGCAATAAAATTGCTTCCCCATCATCTCACCTACACAAAGTAAGGACTTTCCAAGTACCTCCATCAGGTCCTGACTCAACAACAGCTCATTCACACTGCAAAGGCTACAGAGGTCCTGAGAGCGTGGTGGGCTGGACACACAACCTGCCCCGTGACCAAGGCTGTGCTGAAATAAAAGCAAGGAGGAGGCAGGTTCCCACCATTGTTAACATCAACAGGAGCAGCAAGAATTGTCTGAAAGAATTTCCTACTGCAAACAAGGCACCGAGGTGAATAAAGGAAACAAAGAGGTCACAAACTGAAATACAGTCCTGTGGGCACCACCCAGGGCTTCTTCCTTGGTGCAGACAGCTGAGCCAGGCCAGGCCCAAAAGCCCATTTGGCAGCAGCAGGCAAGGAAGACCAGCCCTGTGCCCTGGCCACCTCAGCAGCCCAAGCAGCATCACCACGTGCATGGTGAGGAGCCTGCAGCCCTGCAGTGCAGCAGCATGGGGTATCCCCTTCCCTGGTGCCCATCTTTTGTCCCAAGCCAGTGGCTGTGGGGGCCCTGTGGCACCCAGCAGCACACAGGGATGTGTGCCCCCAGCTCTCGCTGACCCTGGTGGGTGTCAGCAAATCTGCTGCTCAAAGACAAAGCACAGAGGCTTCAGCCCCGCTCTACCTTCCCACCTCCCTCTCCTTCCTCCCCTCCATGGAAACCAGCAGTCTCTCATTAGCAAGTATTTTTAAAACAGATTGAAGAATAAGAATACACTGCGCTGTTTTAATCTCTCAGATAATGTTTTCTATGGTTCCCATGCAAAATCTGCATTCCAGCTTCATTCTCCCTCAGTTTTTGTTAGACTTGGAGAGGGGGGTACACCAATGGCTCTTGAGTGAACATGAGTCTCAGTCCTGTAACACAACCAAGCTCTGGTTCTGTAAACATTTAGGATCAACACATAAAGAGAAGGGTAGGCAGGCCAGAGCCCTCTTCCACGCTCTGATCTATTAAGAAACTATCCAACACCCGTCAAGTTGCTGGGAATTAATCCAAGAGGAAGAAAAGTGTCTCCTATCCAGCATATCTCAACAGCTTCCAGACTGGAAGTGGCTCATCTCACCCTGAGCCCAGATGACCACAGCATCCTCTCAGCCTGGTGCACGCTTAAGCACAGGCATGGCTTTCATCAGCGGAGAGCTCCCACGGCAGCTCCCGGCACCAACCCTGCCAAAACTTTGCTTATGCATGCCCTTACGTTTGCATGCCGAGATCAGCCTCCATTAAGTCAAATGAAATTACAGGCAGCACATCACACATGTGCCTTACATCTGTGGGATCAGGGCCTCAGAAAGAAAGCCGCCCCTCCTACCAAAACACGCCCTGCTCGGCTACAATTAAACACAGACACTTCAGAGCAGTTTGCTGAAGTGATTCTTTTATGCATACTTTTACAATTAACATAATGTCATATCCTGCCAGGATGTAGAAGGTTGTGACTCAGGAATGTTATCATCATTTTAACTCCAACTGACTCGCTTTTGGTTTCATTCCTTTCCTTTTTCCTTCCCCCTTCCTTTAATTCTCCCTCCAACAAGATGCATGCCACTCACGGCTCCACTTAATTATATTTTGTAAGAAAGTCGGAAAGGCAAACGCTCACCACTCTTGCCTTGCTCTAACATATAATTAACTATTCCTTCCAACTCTCTGCCACCTTCCCAGCAACACAACAGCAGCATGCAAAGTGGGAGCAGAGAGGATTAGATAAGGAAGTACATCAGAGAGAACATCCCCAGCGTGTCCTGAATGCCAGCCCACTGTCCCTCCTTCTCTTATCAGCCCGAGATAAAACAACTCCCTTATCCAAAAAGCGTGGGCTCCGGAGGATGGAGGGTCTGCCCACCAGCTGCTTGCGAGGAAGCTGAGTACCCTCCTCCTTCCCTCTCCCACACACACATGCTTCTCTCATGCTGAGGGATGCTTTATCCTGCAGTCAAGTCCCACTGGACTGGACTCAGGGGTCCACAAATAAGAATTTGGTTTAACTGGTGCAAAACCCTCCGTGGATGTTGTTCCGGGATGGCCCGTGGACTCGGATTAACCAAAAATAACCCAAGAGGCTCAGCAGCAGCACCAATTTAACATAATGACAAAATAAAAGAGCCAAACACATCCACAAGAACAAACAGCAATCACGTCTTGCAATAAGCCACGTTCCTGAGCCTATTCATGCTGCAAAGTTACTGCTCCACACAAAGCCAAAAGGCTCTGCTTGGCAATACCCTTCAGCTTGCCCTAAAAACCATCTGAAGCCTGATTTCAACGCATATGCTTACACTGAAAGACAAACTTCAATTTCCAAGCATGCTTTAGACCTTAAGATCAAGGAAACATTTCAGAAGAAGCTTTACAAATGGCTGGTGTAATTTATAGGTATTCTGTTAAGAAACACCAGGTCTTGTTTTGCTTAGTAGCTTAATTCCCCCACCTCCAGTAACACCATTAACCCCATCTCCATACATTTGCTTTGCCACATCAGAGGAACCATACAGCCCCGCAGATCCATAAGCACATAATAAACACCAAAAGAAACTTGTCTCATCCCGGTCACATCTTGAACGCAAACCATTTTCTTATTTTGAGACGGAGTCACATTCAAGTCCTCCACTCGTGGCCAACTTCTGTGTCACTCCCAAGCACTGAAAAAGTTACCGGGAAGTCGGTCAAGTCTCTCCCTCCTCTGACCGACGATGCATAAAAGTGCGTTCAGTATGGCCACGGTGGAGTTTCATTCACGTTTCTGCAAGCTGGATGCAACAGAAACTTGCTTTTCTTTATCGGCTTCTTTTAGTTTTTTGTGGGTTTGGGGTTTTTTTAACTTTCTCCCTGTGAGGCGTGAATCTTTTGTCTTTCTCAATACGAACGTAAAAACCCTCTCGGCCACCACATCCTCAGAAAAACGGTCACGCTGGAAAACGCAGGACACGCGTGCCCCTCGGAACACTTCCATGCCGGGACCGCCGTGCCTTGCCCGCCGCAGCCTCCCGGGGACCGCGGGCACGTCCCGCCCGCCGGCTGCCCTCCCGCACGGGGCACAGCCCTTCCCGCTCTCAGCTTCTCCCATCCACGGGCAGCGAAGGGCAGAACCACCCGCGGCAAGGCACCAACCCCTCAGCCGCGGCGGGCGCAGCAGCCCGGGACCACCCCCGCCGTCTCCCCGCGCCCGCGGGGCTGGGAGCTCGGGGCTCCGGGAGCAGCTGCCCGCC
>VXBN01000030.1:317447-376200 GCA_013397395.1 Sinosuthora webbiana | reverse complement strand
TTTTTTTTTTTTCCCCTCCAAGATCCTATTTTCTCATGCCAATCCTTCAGCTGTCCTTGGGAACGCGGCTGCCAGCGCGGCGGAGGAGGGAGCCCGCGATGAGCGATGCCACAGAGCGACCCCTATAGTTAAGGTTACATGAGAATTTCTATAGGCTAAAAATTTTCCCAAACATTCACCTGCTGGGCTTAAATTTTCCATGCTTGTTGTTTGCCTGAAGGTGAATTGTTGTCAAGCTTGAGAAAAATTCCTTTGGCTGTGTCTGTGTTATGGGAGAAGAGAAAATACTCGCTTCCCACTGGAAAATCTTTAGCTACTTTTTTTTTCCCCCCTTCTCCTTCAGACAGGGCTGCAGAAAATAGTCTGGAGTCTGAAAAGCCTCGGAACTTGGCCTGGCCCAAGTACCTCAGTGGGAAGATTAAAGCGAAGGAAAAAAAAAAAAAAAAAAAAGGGACAAGAAAATGGGAAACTGGGCAAAGGGGCTGGGGGAGGGCACAGCTGTCAGAGCATGCTCTGTCTTGCCATGATTCCTCTCTTCTCTCTCTTTTTTTTTTGGTGCTGCCTCGAGCAGCATCACGAGCTCGGCGGTGGCGGCCCCGGCGCAGATGGAGCCGGGTTCGGGGTCCCGGAGCAGGCGGAGCTTGGCCGGGGTGGGGTGGACGGGCCCGGTGCTGGATTCGGCTCCTCACTCCCTGTGCACACCGAGGGTCCGCGTCCCCGACCTTCCTTCCGTGCTGTGCAGCTTTGAGTGACAAAAACATCTTCCCCCTTCTCCACAACCAGTGGTTTAATCGGGGACAGGGCTCCAGGCTGATAGGCACTCTGGGGAATTTTCATGTTAAGAAACTTGTGTGGCTTCTTGTCAAGTTGGTTGTTTGGTTTTTCTTTTTTTTAAGGAATTGATTTCCAAGCAGGATCTTTGTTGATGAAGAGTTGAAGTTGTACCATCAAAAGAAGGAAATATGAAAAGGTGGATTCTTACACAGATTTTTTCCTTCATGGTGCCTATAAAGTTTTAGAAAGTGATTTTTAATTTTTTTTTTTTTAATAAAAGTACAGTGTAGTAAACTGGGCCAGACAGCAAACAGTGTAAGAACATGCACATCCCTGCATGTGTTCTCTGGGTTTTGGAAATCTGAAGGATGCGTTTGAGAATGAGGGACCCCCTGAATGCGTGGCCAGCAGAGCTGTGGGTCAGACAGAGTAAATGAGTCATTCAGAGGGTGCCAAAGGTGGGATTTACACTTGACTCTCCAACCCCAACTGGGAAAACCCCCGTGGCATGAAGTGCACAAGTTGCTGAGTGCAGGGGGAGGATTGACTGTGGTGTTCTTGACTGTTTTGCAGTTATGCAACCAGAGCATCACATTCCTGTCGTTTTTGCATCTCATGCTGGCTCCTGCCTTTGGCTGGCAGGTATTTTGTGGAAGGAGAGGTGATCGCTGCCATCCCCCTTCCCTCCCTCCTCCAGAAGCTGCAGGCAGTGCTCTGCCTCTCCCCACAGGTGTGGTGACCATGAGTTTTGGTGGTCACTCTCCCCGTGCAGGGGGTTCTGCGCCGTGTCTGCTCCTGCCACGCTCTGATCCCAGCTCCTGGGCAAAACCTCTCGTAGAGAGGCTGCAGGAGCAAGAGGCTGCCGTGTCCTGCACAGGCATCCCAACCAAATCTCCCTCTCCCAGAGCAGGGGCTGCTCCTTCCCACCCCAAATCCTCCAGGTGCTTCCGTGCCGTGCTAATCCCGCTCCCAGTGATGAGTTTATCGGCCTCCAGACCTTGCTCCAATATTCCACGGTTGTTAATGTATTTAATGCTGCTCTTCCCGCTGCTCCAAGCACCACAGAGAGAGAGAGAGAGAAAAAAAAATGAAACAATATCTGGGCAGTGCCCCTTCTCCATGCAGGGATTCCTGGGAGAGGGACAATGTTTGCATTGAGCAGCAGATCCCCGTTGCTGTCTGCTCCCGGAGAGACGATCTGATCCGGCTCTTGAAGTGGTTTGGGCTGGAACAGAACACGCCTGTGCGGAGAACAGCACAGGGATTTTAGTCACTTCTTGAAATGGGGAAAATTGCCTCATTTTTCAGCATTTGGCCTGCGATCCCACACTTCCTAGCTCTATGTAGGGATTAGTTCATACTTTTTTGGTATTTTTGGCCCGAAATGAACGCTCCCAGCCAGAGGAGAGATAATTCCACTTGTGCTGATCCCCCGGGGCACATGCAGAGCTGCAGAAACAGGAAATAGGAAACGTATTACATACCTTTTCCCCTCAATTTTGTTTTCATAATGCATGGAAAACAGCAGAGCTCTGAATTATTTGAAATTTTAGAGTTATTTAATATTTATTTTTGAGAAACAATCTCCCTTTTCAGGGAGGCCTCGTGGTGTCAGAGCAGCCGTCTGGGCAGCTCCAGCTCCAGCTCCAGCTGGGGTGTGAGGGAGCTGGGGGCTGCGTGGCCCCACATGGGGGTCCCTGTCCCCGACCAGCTGCCACTGTGTGTGTCACATGCCAGCCCCGTGCCTGGCAGGAGCAGAGGGCATTCCCCTGGCAGCACTGCACTCACACATTCTTGGGTTCCTCCTTGGAGTGATCCATCCATGCAGAGCAGATCCTGCGACCCGGCTCCCCACAGCAGCTGTGTTAACAACCCCAGCTGGGGACAAGGGGAGCCAGGGGACAAAGGGAGCCTGGGATGCCCACAGGACTGTCCTGTGAGCCCTGCCCTCCCGCCTGCCTCATCCTATTTTCCCCTGTCTGTAGTTATTGCACGAGCCTGGTAGATTCCTGCTCCGCGTTTGCTACAATGGAAATAAAATCAAACGTCATCTGGAGACCGCGTAAAAAGCAAAGAGCTAAAGAAAAGAATTAATGAAGAACTCATTATGCCAATCTGATGTTTTGGTTTCTAATTTTCTTCTCAAGACCCAGCCTCCCAGAATTTGACAATCCATCTAATTATTGCCTGGCCTTCGGAGCGGTTTGACTGGCACGTGCTGGGACTTGGACAGTTTCTTATTAGCGGTGGGGAAAGTTGGGATTGAAAAAGCCTTGTGTTGTGTTGCTGTATTTCTGGGTGTCAGAGGCTTCTAAGTGCCTTACGTTTTTTTCCAATCCATTCTGCATCTCTCTAATTTTCAGGGCTTTCAACACTTTCTGGCGAGCAAAGCCTGTGGATAACCCGAGTAAATGACTTTTTCCATGAATAGAGATTGGCCAGGGAAAGCTGAGTGATAAACAGAATAATCCTTTTTGTGCTTTTCCCAGCTCCAATCTTCTTTGCACACCAAATAAACACTCTCAAGCTGCTTAGAGCGAAATCTCTAATAGGCTGTGGTGGTGCTGAGCAGGGCTTGGCTCTGTGTCAGACCGAGGGACAGGACAGTGGAATAAAGTCCTAAGAATTTTTTGGGAATTAGTTTACATACCCCCAAGCATAGTGTATTTTGGCACTTGGGCTGCATTACAATATAATGCACTAGGGCTCAAAATAGCCTCAAAAATGGCTTTTTTGCTCATTTCTTTGGCTTTTCCCAGAGCCCTGTGTGATTACAGAGAGCTCTGTGTGGGGGACCTGGGACATGCCGGGGTTTGGTGGCCACGAGGACCCATGTCCTCACCTGGGTCTGGCCCTGGGACATTGCTGTCACCTGCCAGCCTGAGGGGACCTGCTGCAGCCTGGCTCTGGGACACAGGCAGTGCAGGCTGGGGATCACACCCTTGTGTGCTCATGGCCTTGGAAACTCCATCTCCCTCTTTGTCAGCTTTGGGAATGAAAATTATTTGCTGTGTGAGGGTGGTTTTTTTTTTTTTCCCAAGTGGATAAATGTAAACACATTGGGTTGGTGTCAGGAGTGTCCGAGGGGTGCAGAGCTGGGGTGAGCTGCTCATCTGTGTTCAGGATGTTTTAGCTAATGGTTTCACACTGTCATTGAAGAAACTGAACCAGTTTGAGGTTGGGGTCTCCAGACATTTCCTCAGAGAGCAGCAGCAGCACAGGGAGATCCTGTCCATGCTCCTCAAATCCAGGGTTTCCATCCTGCAATTTCTGCCTCTGCAAGTCCAGTAAAACTCTGCATTTCAAAGTGCCCCAGGTCCTTGGCCTGCAGGAATCCTCTCTTTATTGGCGTATTAAGAGCAGCTTTGTAGAAATAACTTGTATAAAACCAGAGCATTTCTCATTCTCCCAGGTGGGAAATGAACAAACGGGGTAATGTTTGCCTGAAGCCCAGGCCAGCCCCAGAACAGGTGGTGGCTGTTATTGTCAAGTAAGAAAATGATTTTGTAAGTAATTAGTTAAACTGCTCAGCCTACATCTCTCCAAAAAAATGCCCCTTAAATGCATGGAGCACATTGAGTGAGATGCATCTGCTCAGTGTGTGAGGCACAGCCAGGTAAGTCTGCTCCAAAATAGCCTCTGTGAACCGTGGCTGGAACTGAACTATCCACATAACTGCTATGTTTGGCTAAAAAGAAATACATCCTTTTTTACATTTGCCTATTTCTGGCAAATAATTCAGAAAAAGCTTTTTTTTTTTTAGCTTTTTTTTTTTTTTTCAAATATTCCTTTGTAAAGAGTCCAGACTGACACGAATATGAATAGTAACAATATAGAAAATGAAAAAAGCCCCATCTTGATCAGTAGTGCCTGAACGAACCAAAACCTGACAGAGTGTGTTTGTTCCCCAGCTCCTCAGCAGGGCAGCGCAGGCAGGAAACCTGTGGAAATGTTTTTGAGGTGTTTACAGTGGCGGTGAGATGGACTTTTCACCAGCTCTCCATGCCCAGCCTGCCCATGCTGTGGCTGCCAGGATGGGGGGTCCTGTCAGAGGGGCCACCCCTGCAGGTGGCTGGGGGACAGAGGGACAGGGGGGGTCTTTGCCACCACCACCACTGACCTGGAGTGTGGTGGAAGAGCACAGGGTGACCCTGTGTCAGTGCTCCTCTTTGGGGGCAGTGTGTCCTTGGGTTAGATTAATCAGCTGCCTGAGACTGGGCACGGCTGCTTTAACTCCAAAATAGCCCTGGTGGTTGTAGATGAGAGCCACCGTTGTCACCTCCTCTGTCCCAGTCCCACCTGCCCTGCTGGGCATCTGAGACTGGGCTCTCCAGCTGTGGTGGGAGGTCAGCTCCCCTCACACAGAGCCAGCCCAGCACATCTCTCCAACCCATGGCAGAAGGCAAAATGCCTGCCTGCTTCCCATGTCCTCATTTTCCTCCTCTTTGAGCACCTTCAGAAGCAAAATGTTTTGGAACAGGAGCAGTGCGGATCTGCATTCTGTCAGAAGGGCTTGAGCCCTTAACTGGAGCTCTTCTGGTCTTCTGTCTGAGGCCAGGTACCTCATGGCTCATCAGGGAAAGGCAGTGGAAAACCAGGGAATTCATCATCTTGCAGTGTCTCAGGGATGGAACCAGGCTTTGGCCCTAATTAGGCTGCAGTGGCCCATCCCTCACTGGAGGAATCGTGCCCCATCCCTGGCTTGCTCCTGCTCCTGCACAGTCCTGCCCTGTCTGCACTGGTTCCTCTGCTAATGGGAAGATCCTTTTCCTGGCCCTGCACCAGGGGCAGCCCCACAATGGGGACAGAACTGTGCCAAACCAGGCAACAGGACATGCCGATGGGGGAGCGGGGGAATCCTTGGCTCTTCCCGTGGTCTCCGTGGTTCACTGTGTCCAGGCTTGGTTTTGGCAGCTGCAGCCCTGCCTTCCTGGGGTCAGCAGGTGGGACACCAGCAGAGTCCTGCTCTGCTTCCACCTGTCCTCTGCCTTTCAGACCCTCCTGGTGTACCCTGCACACTCTGAAGGTCTGGAGAGGCTGGCCCAGCCCCTGTGTGCTGGCAGGGGATTTCAGGGGTCTGGCAAGGAGCACTGGCGTGCAACCCCTTTCCTTATGGTCCCCTCACAGCCAGAGTGGCTGCCCTGCGTCACCGAGCCTGGCTGCTGTCCCTGGAGCAGTGTGGCTTCACTGTGCAGCCCCTCAGTGGCACTTGGAGACAATGATGGCACAGCCTTGAGGTGAGTGATGGGGAGGGCAGAGGCCGAGTCAGGCCCTGGTGCTGCCTGGACATCCAGGAGTGCAGAGGAACCCAACTTTGTGAGTGTGGGGGAGTGCCAGGACCCTGCCCCTGCAGATCAATGCAGCCTTTCTTCTGGGAACGGTTTCCTGCAGCCTTCCAGCATAACCTGTCACTTGTTGGGCTCAGCCCGCGCCGGGAGGTTCGTACCCAGAGCCTGCCGAGGTTCTGTGCCAAGCGGGGAGGGAGGAGGTGAACGTGGTCTGTGCTCAGGGCTGTCCCCTGCTATCCATTCCTGCAAGAAACAGTGTCTCGCTGCATTGTGCCTGGAGCCTGCTAATTAGCTGTAAGTGATATAATGCGACTGGGATTTCAGCTCAAGCGTGAATGACCTATTCCCTGCTCGCCGTGGCGCTTGGCATGAGCGCTGCTCACGGACAAAGCGTGCTGGGAGGCATCCCCTGCCCTGAGCCTCACAGCCCGGCCCGCTGGCACCGAGCCTGACCTCACAAGCTCTTTGTTGCTGTGTCCCTTGTTCCCGTGGCCCCGGTGCTGTGAGCACAGAGCACGAGATCCCTGTTGGTCCCCCCCAAGCCCCAGGCTGGCACAGCTCTGGACTGACGGGAGCACTGGGGTTATACCGAGTTTCTTTGCAGCTTCAAAAGAGAAAATTGATTCCAGTGGAGAATGTGCTGAAGAGGTGGGGGCAAGTTGTGTTTTGGGAGGGCTGTGGTGAGGTCACAGCTCGTGCTCCAGGGGTTGGTGGAGGGGATACTGGTGGCCCTGCTCTGTGCCACCAAGCCAGGTGTCTCACCCAAGGCACCCTGACTGCAGGGCTCCGTGGGCAGCTGAGGCCAGAGGACATCCAGCTTCTGTAGGAGAGGGTATTTGAGAACCTCATTGCAGATGAACTCCACAGGGAGCTGCTGGTGCCTTGGGCTCTCTGTTTTTCCCATGAATCTACCCCAAATTCAAGCTGGGTTTGCCACAGATACCCAAGTTGTGCCCCCGGGGCTGGATGAGCACACGAGGCCGTGAGGATGTGTGTGTGTGACCCTCCGAAAAAACAGGACAGAAATTCATTTGCAAAAATACACCTGGCAAACTCCAGCGCCTAAAATTAGAAGCGCAATTCGATATCTGAGTGCCAGCAGCAGATGAACAACAGGTCACACACAAATGTAAATTACCACACGATTAACATTGGATGAACTTTTAAAATCTGGATGCCAACAGATGCACGATAACATTTTCCCACAAAATAAACATAAAGGGGTTGTTCTTGTGCCAGTCCTCAGTTTCTGCTGCATGTTACAAAGGCAAGCTAATTGTGGGTAAAAATATTGAGCAGCAAATCCTCTTACCAGCAAAGGTGCAGTTTCCAAACCTGCCACTGCTCAAGGAAATCCTTCCCAAAGCCAGATATTCACAGTGTGTTAATCTGCTTGGCCAAACTGCAGAAATGATATTGAGTGAGTAAAGGATAAACACAAAGAGCATGGGAAGATGAAATAGAAGGGTATCAGTGGGTTGTGCACTGTCACAGGGCATTTTGGGAGGGTGTTTGCTCCAGCACGTGCCCCACAGCCTCACATGGCTGTCAGAGTGCCAGCCTGGAGCAAGCTGCCTGGCTTTCAAGAGGAGCCAGCCCTCTTTGATGATGCAGAAATCATTTTACTTATTGAAGCAGTGAATGTTAATGATTATTAATTGGAAAAGGCTCTCCAGGGGCCATGTGTGTGTGGGACTAGTGAGTGCTTTGCAATTCCAGCATGAAATGAGTTACTCCACAGCATTAGAATGAGCAGAGCTCTCCCCAGCATCCCCAGCAAGTAATTGAATTGTTACTGCGTGGCACCAGCCTTTCCTATTCACTCTGCACTGACACCAGGAGCTGGGGCTCCTTCACAGCAAGCATTCAACCTGAAATCCAGGTAGAGAGAGATGTTTTCAGCTCCTCTTCGAAGCAGTTGCAGATTCACCCCATGTGCCCTGGAGCCCCAGAGCTGTTTTGCCTCTGAAGGGTTTGTACAGCAGTCACAGTCACACTGGGGATAGCAGGGAGCAGTGACCCCAAAGGGGGCTGCAGGAAAAGCTCCTGAGGAGCTCAAGTGGCCCCAGGGATGAGGACAGAAGTGGCTGCAGCAGCTGCTGATGAGAATAGCTCAGTTTGCACATAGGAACAAAGGTTTTGATGGCCTGGGCTTTGCAGAGTGTGCAGAACCACCAGCCCAGGGGCAGGCTGAGCCCAGAGCCGTGGATCCGAGCTGTCAGGTACATGCTGCACGTGGCAAGCGGCATGGGATGATGCAGGATGGGATCAGCTGTAGGTGTGGGACTTGGGGAAAACTTGTCTTACAACAGAAACGGCCTCTTTAAGGCATCCCTCTGTCCTCTGTGGAAGGGAAGGGGAAGCAGGATCGATAAACCAGTGGTGACTTTTAAATTGTGGGAAGAGGTCACAGCCAGAGGGACAACCCGGCCTGCTCATCATGCAGAGGGGCTTGTGCTCCTGCTGGGAAAGTGGCTGCTGCCACTTCCCTGCCCGCTGATGGGGTGACCTGGGGAACTTCCCAGCCCATGCACTGTAAACACAGCCTTAATTTTCTGGGGAAAGGAGAGAAGTTGAGAACTGCAGAATTAAATGCTTGATAAAGGGCACAAGCTGGGTCCGTGGTCCTGCTGCCCATCATGCCAGTGATGTATTGCAATAACACATCATGGACTGGTGGCATTTTGTGACTTATGGCTGCAATCTGTCACCAGGCCAGCACTGCTGGCACTCTACATCAGCAGAGCTCCAGGAAGCAGCAGCACAGCACGACCAGGCAGGGCACAGCAGGCAGGGGCAGCTGCCCTCCAGCCACCTGGCTTGGTCAGGACACTGGGGATGGGACAGAAAAGGCACCAAGGGGATGGGGGTATTTTGTGGTGCTGTGGAGCAACCCCAGCCCAGAGCAGCAGTGCCCAGTGTGTGGGAATGCCCTGGGGGCCAGATACGCATCTCTGTGAGCCAGGGCACACCTTTGCATAGGCCTGCAACCCTGCTTCCACTGTCTTCCAGAGGGTGAACGAGGCATGGCACGGATTGAAGGGGGCAGGTCATTCTGGGATGGCTGGTGCAGGAGCAGCTGAGTCTCCGTCCATCAAGGGACACCCAGTGCCCAGCACAGCCCTCACCTCCAGTGTTCACACTGCAAAACTGACTGGCAGCTGAATGTCGGCATGGGGACTGTCCCTGGGAGTGACCCACTGTGGGCTGGGTGGGCTGGCTGCCCATGGGGCTGTGGGACTGGAATGGAGAGGTGGCACAGAGCCCTGAGGTCTCCCTCAGTGGAGGGGCTGGTTGCTCCTGGGGGTCACGCTCGGGTGTGCAGCCCGGAGCAGGACAGCCACAGGCTGTGTGGTCAGGCAGGACCCCTGTGGCTCACACCCTGCAGCTCTGCTCCCACATGAAGATTCCAGCAAGGAGTGATGGCTGCAATGGCTTGAACTGGACTTTGTCCCTGCCCATGGCAGCTCCCTGAGCTCTCCAGGCCGAAAGGCTGTGAGAAAAGGGGCCTTTTGAGAGCTACAGCAATTTTCCCGGTGAATAGGAGTTGCTGTTCCTGTAACACGAGTTGTTCACACACATGCAGTAATGTCCTGTTTGGGGCTTATGTAATGGGATGGAGGGGCTCCAGTGAGGGACCGACCCCGTGGAGAGGCACTCGCGCCGTCTCGGGCTGGCAGAATGAGCCGGACTTTTCCAGGCCCTGCTGAGATGTTCATTTATAACTCCCACCGTCTGGGAGAAACCTTGCCAATCAAAACACGCCACGGGTTTTCCAACGGGTTAGGAGCACTCCTCTCAAAGAGGGTTTTTGAGGGGGGCCCAGGATATTTGATAGGAGTTAAGCTGTAAAATTAGTTTCAGAGCAGCGGGTTGTCTCCTTCCCAGCACGCTTGGCTGGCGGCTGCGGGAGCATTAACCCCTCATGGGAGAGAGAGCACTTCTAAGTGCCTTACGTACACAGCTTTTTTTTTTTTAGCTTGGGACACTGTGTCCACCCTGCACTGTGAGGACACCGTGTCCATCCTGTACCTTGGGGACACCGTGTCCATCCTGCTCTACTGGGAGGGCTGTGGAGCAGTGGGTGGTGGAAGAGGGACCATTAGCAAATGCCATTTCCATTGTTGGGAAGCATCAGGAGCTATTGGTCTTGCTCTGTCCTCTTTTCACACTCCTGCTCCAGGCCCTCCTGGGCTCGCTCAGCCCTCGAGTGATTTTTCCCTTGCAGCTGGCAAAGGCAGGACCTGCAAGGGAGAAGGAACTGGTTTGGAAGAATTTTAGCACCTAAACACCCCAGCCTGGCATGGGCATTTGCAAAATCCCAGAGCCTGTCTTGGAGTTGAGTTGTGAAACGAATGATCTCTTTGTTTTCTGCTGAATGATAATGAATCACTAGAAATTTGAAACCATTTTAAGGATGAATAAATGACACCTTCTAAGCTCCATGTTTATCTACTATTCTGCTACCAGAGCAATTTCATAGCAGAGCTATCAATGAATTTAATTTACATAATGGTTTATCATATACTTCAATATTTCAAACACACTTCATTAGGCAGCACCACCAGCAGTTCCACACTCCCTGATAGTTCCTGCAAACTTTGCTGTGAAACCCAACCTCTGCACTATAACTAATGCTTTTAAAAAGGAGGAAAAAACTTCTCGAATTCCACAGAGCTGGGTTCAAGCAGCTTTTCCCGCTCTGCTTGCACAGAAGGAGCTGTTGATGGGTGGGGGACAGTGTTGGGGGTGACAGCTGTGCGGGGACAGCAGGAGGGGGACAGTGGTGGGTGCACAGCAGTGCGGGGTCCGTGTGCCACAGCCTCCATCTGCATGTGAAGCTCCAGTGACAGGGAGAGTGTCATCAGCCTGGGAACAGGATCGGCCACCTCCGGAAGGGAAGGGAGCGGTGCTCGCTCCCGGAGGGCACAGCCAGCGCTCGGCGTGAACAACGGCCCCAGCGATGTTTCGCTGAAGGAAAACTATTAATAGGAATTGCTCCAGCTTCCAGGGGGCCTTCCCGAGCAGCTCAGCCATCCCTGGGGGCTGTGTCCCTGCCGCAAACACCGGCCGTGGGAGGGAACGGTGTGTTTTGTACGGCAAATAAAGTGTCTGCTGCAGGCAGGCGGGAACGTCCGGCCCATGCAGCGCCGGGTGCCCAGGGCGCCCATCCCGCTCCTGCTGCCCCCATCCCGCTCCTGCCATCCTCATCTCATTCCTGCTGCCCCAATACTTCTCCTGCTGCCCCATCCTGCTTCTGCTGCCCCCATCCCTCTCCTGCTGCCCCCATCCTATTCCTCCTACCCCCTCCTATTCCTGCTCCTCCCATCCCGTTCCTGCCATCCCCATCCGTCTCCTGCTGCCCCAATCCGTCTCCTGCTTCTCCCATCCCGCTCTTGCTGTCCCCATCCCACTCCTGCTGCCCCCATCCCGCTCCTGCCACCCCAATCCCATTCCTGCCGCCCCCATCCCGCTCCTGCTGCTCCCATCCCATTCCTGCTGTCCCCATCCCGCCGGCGCCGCAGCCGGGTGAGCCGCAGGCTGTCGGCAGTGCCTGGCACGGCGCTGCCAGGCTGAGCGCTGCCTTTCCCCTGTGAGCGTGTGCAGCATGTGTGTCACATTTCCGATAGCATCCTCTTACATAATTTACAGCAAGGATAACATAAAGGTTATTTTAAAAAATAAAACAACCTCCTTTACATTTATTAAATTTGCTGGAGCATCCCATATGCACCTTTGCAAACTCCGGGATTACCCACAGGGGTCTGATCTGCATGTCACATTAGGCAGATGGAATATTTTATTTATTCCACCTAGGTTGTAATGGAGAATTTAAACCATTTGCTGCAACACGTTTGTGTTCCAGGAAACGGTGTTGGATGCTGCTGAGCGCCCTGACACACTTGTGGACCTTAAACACACAAGATTGTTGGGAATGTGGAGCTCAGAGCAGCTACTCCTCGGTAAATGTTTTTGCAGCAACATAAAGCAATTCCAGTGCTGCCAGATATATTTGTTTTTTACTCCAGCCCCTATTCTTTGTTAGAAATAGGGTTTTACTGAGAAGAATATTTGGGGTTTTTTGGTTTATAAATTTTTGCATTAAACTGAATTTCACACTTTTGACCATTAAAGCCATTGCAAGGGATGGACGTGAGGAAACTTTAACCATTGAGCAATGTGTTCTTTCCTTTTAGTAGCCTGTCTGTGGAGTATATTAAAGATTCAGCTGCGCTCTGATAAGAATCATGAAGGATGTATATGTTTGCATTGTTTTTGGCAAGAAACATCCAAATGATCTGTATTTATTATATAAAATTGATTTTTTTGGCATGCACGCTATTTTTCATGGATTTTGGCCTCATACCAACACAAACAGGGTGATCTTGAGCAAAGCCATGCATTTCTGAGGCTCTGTTTGGAGAATTTTTGAAAGAATCTGGGGTCATGGATTTGTCTATGAATTTACTCTCACTGCAGATAGCAGCAATGGTGGAAAACCACATTTCCAGCATGGCTGTAAGGTGTCAGTTGTTGTTCACATTTCATCAAGGTTTGCAGCTGATCTTTGCAAGGGGAGCTCTGGGAGCTCAGGCTGGGGAGGACTCGAAGGGGCAGGTGCTTTGAGGGGCTCTGACAGGGACAGGAGCCACTCACCATGGCCAGTACAGAATCACAGAATGGTTTGTGTGAAGGGACCTTAAGCCCATCCAGTTCCCACCCCTTGCCATGGACTGCAACACCTTCCACTATCCCAGGTTGCTCCAAACCCTGTCCAACCTGGCCCTGAACACTTCCAAAGGATGGGGCAGCCATCACCTCATGTCTCAGCTTCTGCTGCCAAGAGGTTCCTCTTCTCTGGAGAGGGATGAATTGCTCTGCCAGAGCAGTGTCCCCCAGGGACCTGCCCAAGCCGGGGTTTCTACCACTAAGACCGTTGTGGTGGCTCAGGGAGGTGTCAGAGGATGCTGTGAAAAGAACCCTGGTTGGAAAGTCCTTTAAACTCCTCTCTGAATTGCAGAGACATTGACACGACTGGCTGCAGACCAGGCCCTGTGGAGCCATTCTGGGAAGGATGGAGCAGTGTCCCCTGTGCCACCAACCCTGTGCTGTTGAGTTCAGTGTCAGCTGTCCCTGCAGAGGCTGGGGATTTGCTGGCACCAGGAGCACAGGAGGTGAGACCTGGCTGGACCTGCCCAGGGTGTCAGGAGGACTGGGTGGGAGCTTGGGGTCTGAGCAGGTTAAATCTGTGGTTTGAAGAGGAACAAGTGCCTGTCCATGACAGGGTTTGGTTCGAGCATGGGACAGAGCATGTCACCTGCAGTGTCCAGCCTGGGGGACACTGGTTTGCCACCGCAGAGCTGCCCCAGCCATCCCTCCCCTCAGCTGTTCATGCCTGGGGGCAGGACCCAGCTCCGAGCCCGCAGCAGTTTCCGTTCGCCGTTCCCAGAGACCCCAGGCTGGAGCCCGCAGCCCACTTCCCCTGCAGATGAGGCTATTTCGGTTCCACAGGTGGTGTTAATATTTTCCCTCTTCAGACTCCACTTCCTTGCACAGCCGAGTACAATGTAAATAACGGCTCGGTTGTCGTTTAGAAGGGAAGGAGAACTTGAACAGGCAGAAAAACCCCAGGCTGAGATTTCAGCCACGGCATCGATCACAGACATCTCATACTCCTCTGCTAAAGTCACTTTATTCCACCAGCTCCAGAAAGCTGCCAAGGACACCAGGATTGTCAGTGGGGAAAGCCCTGTGGCTTTTAATGTCTGGAAAGACTGCAGGTGCTCGAGGCTGCTGTCCCACACGGGTCTGCCAGAGCTGTGGGGCCCCCAAAACCAGCCTGCTTCAGCCCAGCAGGGTGGGGGTGATGGGGCAGACAGGTCAGGGCACTGATAGCATCGTCAGGGTGCTGCTCTGGGACCTGCTGGCATTTGGAGGCTTATTCACAGCTTCTCCACACTTTTCTGCTGGGTACTAAATGAACAGTAGTACCTCATAATGCACTGTCCCAGCCCTGCCCCTTCTCCCTCAAACCCCAGGAGCAGGGTCTGATGGATTTTGACAGAAACTAATTTGGGGGAAATCCCAGATCAGGTGGGGACCAGAATTGTGATTAAAATCCTGTGTCCCTTTGTGTGAAGGTGTTCAGTAAAGGGAAGTGTTGGTTTAAAACTCGACACACTTCTGCTCTGAGCCTTGCTTTGAACCATCCACTCTTTGGGAGTTTCTCAGTAAGAGTAAGGGACACACTTTGGATGGAAATGGTGACCTGACTGCAGGGAGAATCCAGGGGCTCTTCGGAAAGCTGCTGCACAGAAAGGTACCGGCTGGGGTGGAAGCCATGCAGCCTCAGCTTATTTCTAAACATCCCTCAGAGAAAAGCCTTCTCTTGGAATTCATGATGATAAAAAATGTAACTTGTATGTCTTGAAAAACTCCGTTGAACCTGGAAAACAGCCCTCCCGGAGACTCTGAGCTCTTGCCTTTCAGAACAATGTTTGCGGAGATAAAAATATTTCTGCCACACTTGTCACATGTATTTGAAAAACATATTAATCATTTAAACAAATATTAGCTCCGAAAGCCTATAAATACATTCACTGGGAGGAATATACCCTTTGTTGTAATATTACAATGAAAAATATGCTAATATAGTTGCCTAATTGCTCGTGTTTGAATAACCTCTTTTGTGACAATAAATGTTTGTGGCAGCATCATTCAAACACGAAATGGAGAATCTGGTGCCAGCGCGGATTACGTGTGCTGCTGCCACCGCTCCTGATGTGAGAAGAAAAGTGTCTCTTCCCCCGTGTCTGGGAGCTGGTGTGGTTGCAGAGCACACGTCACGGTGGATATCATCAGCCTGGCGCCGTGCCCGGGCCCAGCAGCCCAGCACGGGCAGGGATGCAGGACCAGCTGCTGCCCGGGCGGGGGCTGCTCCTGGCTCCTGGCATGTGGGTGAGGCGGTCAGAGCTCTGGGTGAGCACTGAAGATCCAAAACTTCGCCGTGTTTAGCTGGAACACAGACTCAACGGGAGCGCCTGAGCAGCAGAGGCGGGATGCAGGTCAGTGGCTGCTCGCTGCCAGCCCGGTGCTGCCCGGGGCTGAGCTGCTGTGTGCCAGCCTAGCCCCGCTGTGCCCACCCGGGAAACCTCCAGGAAGAACCTGGTGTTGGTTTTAGGCTTTCCTTTCCTCCGTGTCTGCCTGCATTTGCAGCAGGCTGTTGGATTTACAGAGGAGCCTCCGGAGGGTGACGCAGGGATAAAGCCCGAGGTGAGATCAGGCTTCTGGGGACCTGCCCTGAAGCAAAGTGCAGGTGTCTCTGAGCAGAGCCTGTTTAAGCAGTTTCTCAGCTGTAGTTTCTGCTTGTGGGGTTCTCAGTGACACCATTCCTCCCTATCCTCATTGGTCCTGTTGACCTCACTGGCATGTCGCTGGCTACTGAGACTTTTGGTCAACGAATCCCTCTGCAGCTGAGCCCCAGTGACTCTTGGGGGCTGGGCAGAGGCACTGGGGGGCTTTGTGTACAGATTCAGTGATTCTATTTGTCCTTTTTAGCCTGATTGCACTTTAAGAGTTTAAATAACAACAGCAGAACGGAGAATATTCACAGAATCAGTGTCGCAGACTCACTTTCCAGAAGCCCTCCTGCCCTTTCCTGGGGGATGCCCCATACTGGGAGCCAACCCTGCAGGTGCCATGTGGCACATCCTGGCTGTGCTGGCACAGTGGGAGCAGTGCCAGCTCCCCATGCACCCTTTATGCCCCTGATTCCCACAGCCCCTGGAGATAGAGATCTGGGGTCTCTGGTTACACCTGGGGCTTTGGGTCTGGAGCAGGATGCCATGGCAGAGTGGATCTTCTCTGGAGGTGAAGGAGGACATTGCTGTGAACCGTTTGTCACATCCTCTGTCTCCTTGGCATGACTGAGGCTGGTCTCAGTGCCTGGCACTGGTGGAAATCCCCGTGCACAGACACAGATGGGGAATTATTGTAGTTTGGCAGGAGTTGATGTCCACAGCAGCCTTCCTCAAAAGGGAATTGGCTCTCAGAAAGAGAGATATGGCTCAGTAAAGAGTCATCTCCCCGTATATTATCCACTACTCCTATGGGGATGAAGGGAGGTCTCTCTCCTACCCCTCCTCTGCCTCCAGCAACACAGAGAATGAGGAAGACTTGAACATAACAGCACTTAAGGAAAATATCCTAAAGTCCTCTTGAAATTCCCATCAAACTCAATTAGCAGGGCAATGATACACCTAAACAACTGCAATGGGTTGACTTTTTAAGCTTTGCTGGAGAGCTTCCAAGTTGATAATTAAATTGCACTGGGCTGCAAGATAAGTGGCTTCGAGTGTCTCTTGTGCAGCAGCTTTGGAGGTGGATGGCCAGTGGCAGGGACAGTCCCCAGCCAGGAGCTCCATGGGACCAAACCCTCTCCCTGTGCTCTCTGCCTGTGCACAGCCAGGTGGAAAAGTGCTCCCTGAAGGGCTGGGCTGGGCATTGGGCTCCCCATGGGCAGCCCCTGGCTGGAGCAGCAGCTCCTGGGTGCTTGGGAGATTGGAACCCACGAGAGCACAGCTGAAACAAGCACACAACCACCAGTAACAGCGGTGAGATAAACGTGGTGAGGTTGGGAGAGCTCATTGGGGCTGTCCCTGCCTGGGTGAACAGGCAGAGCTGTGCTCACTGTGAGCCAAGGGCTGGGAGAGGCTCCTGCTCCCCTCCCCGTGTGCTTGTGGCAGACTGAGGGAGCAGGATGATGCTTTTTGTAACAAACACTTTGCTTTCCAAAAAATGTACTTCTGGGATGAGTGACAATATTTGTTAATGTGGATTTAATCTGGTGACTAGCGGGACAAAATGAAAAGTGAAAGGGGTATTTTTGGCAAAACAAAGGCTTGGTTTCAGCTTTGTCAAGATGAAGCATTTGAGCCTTCTGTTCTGGAAAGATGCTCCGCTCTGAGATAAAACTCGGTTTGATCAACAAAAGGAAAGGAGTGGGAAGGAAAGGCAGTGTCCAGACCTCATGAAACAGGTAAAGCCCTCGAGTGGCTGGCCAGGAGGTTGTGACTGGGACAGTGACAACATCTGCCTCAGTGCAGAGGCCCAGATGCTTAAAAATAAATACCTTGAGATACAAAGAGGTGGCTGCCAGCTGGGCAGCCTCCCTCTGCCAGCCTCCACCTGCACCGAGGGTGATGCTCAGAGGCAGAGACCCCCTACCAGCAGCTGAGGGTGGAGGAGGGCAGAGCTGGTGTGGGTAGGTGGGATGAGGGCACCCCATAAGTGTGAGCTCACCTTGGAGGTGTCCAGACCTGGCCAGGTCCCTCTTGTTCCTCTGAAGCATTCCTCTCTGCTGGTACTGCAGCCAGGCTCCTGCATCCAGCGCCTTCTCACTGCTCTCCTTAGTGCCCTGATGCTCCAAGACCCCATCTGTTAATTCTCCTGCTAATCCTGCTCCCCCTGCTCGCTCCCTTCTCCTTTGACTCTGAGACCCAGAGTTCAGCTCAGCATGGTGAACGTTGTCTGAGTGTGTCGTATCATCTTGCACATTTGGGTAAGTCAGCCGTGGAATTATCCTATAATGTGGAAATCATACAATTTCTCTCTGATCTTCCCTGAGCTGAGCATTTCATCTCACTTCTACCAAATGCAGCATGACTAAATAGGCAAGAAAGGGATTTGAGCCCTTTTGTTACTTAAAATGTGAATTAGATGTTCCTGAGGGAAGTTTGTGCCGCATTTGCAAGTTAAAAATGCATCAATTATCTCTACATGGACCCCTTCTGGAGTGATGGAGGAGCAGAGCTGGTGCCTTCAGAGGACCCACCACCCACAGAGGCTCTTGCTTTCAGGTGGCATCCTGTATTCTAGGTGAAATGCATCCTTCTGCTCGAAGGAGGGCTGGCTTTCAAGTCAGGTCTGACTTCACAGCTCGAGCAGGTTGTCCTGGGCCTTTTTTCTGGGTGAGTTGTGAATGTTTTCAGGGATGGAGAGTCCACAGCCCTTGCTTCAGCACCAAACCACTCTCACTGTGAAGGACTGCTACGTTCAACTGGAATTCTGCTTTCCATGCAGACTGCACTCACAGAGAAGCAGTTGATGTTTTGAGGAGCAATGTTATCCCATAAAAAAATAGGACAGGCTTCCCCTGGCTATTGCCATGTATGATTTAAACCACGGGCTGTCCCAGCAGCACTGCTGTGGCACCGAGGTACAGATCTGTTCTGCATGTGATGGGAATTTGCATACTGGATGCATAATTACAGGGCAGTCATCCCCTCACAGGCAACACTGGTCACTCCTTAAATTCCACAGGGCACAAATACCAAGGTGCCAATTATTATTTTCAGTGAAGTCACATCTGCTTTTTCTGGGAGCCAGAGCTTCAGAGCTCCTGGAGCAGAGCAGGAATGTGTTGGGTGTCAGGGACCAGCACCAACAGTATCCCCAGCATTGCTGAACATTTCCTCGGGCACAAACCCATTTTTCACACCAGCACTGCAGCCCCTTGTCCCTCCTTCTCCAAGTGTCACATCTTGTTTGTGCTCAAGCCTCTGGTGACGACATCCCTCTGGATAAATACTGCCTGATTGACCTCTTGCTTGTGAATACTTTGCCCTTAATGCTGTACTTGAATTTTCCCTTTTCTGTTTCAAGGCTCTTAATCTTTGATGCTGAAAATCTTTGTCCCTTCATGTTTTGGGCCAGCCCCCTGTTACTCTGCTGCTTCTGGGTTGTTCCTGTGTGAGACCCCCAGAAACCACTGCCTGGAGAATCCTGGCTGCAACATCTTTCTGGGAATGGGATGTTTTCCCAAAGCTCTCTGTCACGAGTAGCCAGATGTCCAAAGATGTGGGAAATGTGTTGGAGCCCATCTCCATCACCCAGCTGGGTTATGGGGACACGGGTGTCACCTACCCTGAGGGGGAGCTGGGGTCCCAGCTGCCTGCCAGGCGGGGATCCAGGTGTTGGGGGAAGCAGGGGGTTTCTCCAGAGCTCCACAGCGAAGGCTGTGTCTTCCTGCCCGCCCAGCTGTGAGGCTGTGCAGCCACTGGGAAGGATCCCAGCTGCTGGAAGTGACAATTTGACTCAACAAGCTGAATAGGGAGCTCTTCCCAGTTCCAAACACTCTTTCTTGAGATGAAAAAGGTTAAAGAAACCCAGCTGCTTTCTGAGTTCAGCTGAGCTGGAGGGTGGGATAAAGGCTCCCTGGAATGAGAGGGAGTTACAAACATTTTGTCTGCCTTTCTGGAAAAGTGCTCTGGCAGTGTTATCTCTAAACAAACACAATTGGTGTGGGGAACAAGCGTTGGGGCATCTTCAGCTCTCTCAGTGCCCTGGGCTCTTGGCACTCACCAGAGCCAGAGGGTGACAGCCCCAGCAGAATTCCTTCAGTTCCTGGAATCAGTGGCTCTGAGAAGATGTCGGTTTTCTTTAAAAGGAAATGGTTTTTAAGAGCTCTGCTCCCAGATTCTCCTAAGGAGACCTAGTCCTGATCTCTTGAAGTGGCTAGACACAGGGAAGCCCCGACTGCTTCCAAAGGCAAAGCACAGAACGAGTTGCCCACTGGAAATTTAAACCAACATTGATTTTCGTTGTGTCCCTTTAAACCTGATCTAGATAGAGTTGCACAGGGCACTCCTGGGACAGAATTGCTACCACCTAATTGATTTTGATTTTATTTTCACTGCAGCAGTGTAATTATGAAAGCCAGCCATAATTATTGAAACACAACTAGAAGTATTTCATTATTAAAATACCCCTATGACTTATTATTAATTCATTAAATAAATTTGGATTATGTCCCTCAATAATTAATGCACTGAAGTTTATTCTGTGAACTCTTCCTTTTACTCATAATGTGTCAGCTGTTGGTATTAAAGGGAAAAAATTCCCACCGAAGTATCAGAAAAAAATAGACAACTCATTATAAAGGGAAGTGGGACCAGGGGGTTTTGGTCTGGTTTGAAATGGGTCTCATGGGGAACAGCAGAGCTGGGCTGAGTCTCTGCAGCTCAGCATTCGTTTGGGAAACATTCCTGCAGATGCTGAAGTGCTGCTCAGACCTCGCCTGCACAGTGAATGTGGATGGTGCCTCAGGTGCTGCAAGGGGAGGGGGCTTGGTGGCTTCTGGGGAGGGGGACATTGCTGGCAGAGAGGGAACTGTTCTCCTGGAACAGAGAGAATTTGGGCCAGTGCTGCAGAGTTGGGTCTTGTAGTTTTCCCTCCTGCATCCCCTGCTCGGGTGACAGGGTGAGCAAGGTCCTGTCCCTGCTCGTGGTTTGCCTTTCAGGGAACTGAGGTGTCCCAGCAATTCAGAGGCTGCTGCCAAGCGTGCTGGGGCTGTCCTGGGGGCAGGACATGTGGGTGTCCATCCCAGGGCAGCAGCAGGCTCTATGCATGCATCTCACCCCCAATCTCTCTGACAGCACCAGAATCCTCCAGATGGGATTCTCCCCTTCCAGCTGCAGGATCCACACACAGTTCCCAGCTGCAGTCCTGGATCCAGGCAGAAGTATGTACCTGGACAGAGAAAACCCAGGGCTTTAGGGATTTGCTTGGCTTTGGTGGGGCTCCTCTGCCTGGGAAGCACTGGGAGCCCTCAGCAGAGCACATCTGTAATGGCATCGCTCCCCAGCTGTGCTCCCAGGAAGGCTTCACTGGTTATGCTGGCACAGGATGAGTCTGAAAGACTCAGCTTTCCCACTCAGCACATCTGCGTTTCACACGTTGCATTGGATGGGTGTTTATAGGGAAAAACAGACAAAAACATTGACTGAAGAAATGTATTGATTCAGAATCTGCACTTGTGCTGCAGATCTTCAGTCGAGATGGGGGAGAGAAAATTTCAGTGGATTCGTTGTCACTGGGTGCTGGGAAGTCTGTGTGATGTAACCTGCTCAGGATTAAGGTAAGATGCAGGTGTTTTGGTGGTGGGAGGGGTGTCAGACTGCTTAGGTTGTCACACCCTCTTCCAGGGGATGGACAATCTGAGCAGGATCACAGCTTTCTCAGCTCTGCCTGGTCTCGGGAACTCTTCCTCCATTTCCTTCTGTCAGACTGAACTTCTTTTGGTCTCTGCCTCTCCTCTGGAATCTTTCTCAGAGCTTTGTTTCTGTAGAAGGAGTTCTGTCCTTTCACCCCAGCACCCCAACTCTCCCTTTTCTGTCCTTGCTCCCTGCGCTGGGGATGGATTGGGCTCTGGTTTATTCCTCAGGATTTGTGCTGTCATGGATGGAGGAAATTCCTGTCAGGCTGAGACCCCAGTGATCCTCTGCCCTTTGCCTCTTCTTCCCTTCCCTTTCCTGGCATGTGTCTCTCAAGGACAGCCCTCAGTGGTGCCAGGGCCAGCCCCACCAGCATCTCCCTGAGCTGGGTCCCTCTAGGACGTGAGACCTGGGCTGGAGGCAGTACTGGAGGCAGAACACGGCTTGGGAGGAGCCACTGGTGCTGGAAATTAAACCTGCTTTCTGTTTGTAAGGAAAACCTCATCAGCACCTGACGTTAAGAACAAACTTGTGCTTTCCCAGCCTCCCTCACACTTCCTTCACCGTGGAGTTTAATTATCACACCGTGCTGCAGAGCAGCACTGTGGTTCCTGCTCCAGAACACTCCTTTTCCAGCATCCTGTGATTCTCTCCGACCTCAGAGGGTAAAGCACTTAAGTTGCCCTTGAAGACAAAAAGAGAAAGTCTTGTTTGAGGTGAACCCAGTATCTATCCAATTTTCAGCTGCCGTCACATCGAAATGAGAAATCTGAGGCAGAGCCAGGCACAAATAGCTGATAACAGACTTTCAGGTGCACCTCTTCACTTATCGCTTCTGAGGTCACCTCTGTTTCTAAAGACTTGTTTTCCTTAAAAAAAGATTGCTTAGGACATTTAACCATGTGGTGTTGTGATAACAAAGCCCTGTGAGGCGTTAGTTCTGTGCCTGGGCTGCTGCAGAGACACTGGTGTTCCTGAGTGTGTTTCCGAGATGGTTCCATGGATGGGATTGGATGGAGCTGGAGCAGCTGAGCCCTCCCTGGGTGCTCCATTGCTGCTGCCTGGGCTGGGTGCTGGGCATTGCTGGATGGTGGTGCCTGTGACACGCTGGCAGCTCCTTGCTCCTACCCAGCCCTGGTGTACATCTCTCCCCTCCCCAGTGAATTCTCCTCTCCCATAGCCTCCTCGGGATGGATCTGACCCCCCTGAGGGCCCACAACGAGCTCAGCCCAGCACAGAAGAGAGTTCTGGACCAACAGAGGCACAATTTGTTCAGAAACTGGGCGTTTGGCACGTACAGAGAGCTGCGCACAGACTGGCGCACAGATTTGTTTAGCAAACAATAACCTGTGTTTTGTGCATGAATAAATAATTAACCTTATTTAAAAGAAGAAAAAACCTCAAGTTTCGCTGTCTGCAAATATCTCTTTCCCTGTCTGGGCTCTGCAGTGTCCCTGAGCCCCTCGGGAGTGTGTCCCATGGTGCAGGACGTGGCACCTCTGGCACTGTCCTTTGCCAGCGCTCATCACCGAGTGGACGCAGTGCCCAGCAGAGTTCCCCTGTCCCCCTCTGAATGCTGAAAGGTTCACAGCCGAGTTGGAGGCTTGTGTTGGCTGCCTGGATGCTCCCGTGGCTGCTGCTGGGAGCGGGGGAGCAGACACCCCCCGACACCTTCCCCCCTCGGCTGCTGGCTCCATTCTCACACTCCAGCACAATGGTTTTCTGTGCTGCATTTCCTCATGTCTGCTCTAGCCCAGATTTCTGTGGAACAAGCAAAGCCTTTCTCCCATCTGCTCGTGAGATCATTCCTTCATCTGAACAATCCGGCTCTGAGGAAGCTTTTGTGGACAGCCAGCCTCCAAGTACTCTCTTGTGCTCCACCATTTCTGCTCCTGCGCTTAATTGGACTCACAAAAGCCGGTGGGTGCAGGAGATGTGTCAAGGTGCCGCAGCTTTGCTTGGCTGAGTGAGGCATTCACTTAAATGTGTGAGGCATTCCTGGCTCCCCAAGCACTTGGCCCAGCAAATCCATTGCTCCTGGCCTGGGGACTGAGTTCTGCCTCAGTCCAGCCCAGCACCACAAGGGCTCAAACTCTCTCCAAACTTGTGTCACTATTCCCCCTGTCTGCTACTGATCTGGCTGTCCAGGCTCCTGCCTCCCTGAGGCTTTACATTTGGAATTGGCTTTTTGGTGCTGAGGATTCTGTGGGTTGGGTGTGGTGGGTTCTTTCCACTGAGGAATGAGCTCTGAAGGAGCAGACAGGACCCCTGGGAGTTCTGGGAGGAGGGAGGCCAGCAAGTCCTTCTCTTGCTGGGGAGTCACCACACCCACTAAACAGTGTGCTGGAACAGCGGGCGTGGAACTTGGAGACAGTCAAACACGCACCTTCCTGTGCCAGGGAATGATCCTGTGTATTTGTGGAATTACTGAGCACTGGATAGCCCCTTGGTGCTGCACAGTTCACCAGAAAATGTTCTGCCACTGTCCTCCCAGAGCTGTTCCTGCTCTGTCTCTTGCTGATGGGGCAAAGGAGACACTGAGACAACTCCAGTGGTTGCTTGGTATCATTGAACAGCCCCACGGCCCCTCAGTGGAGGGGGTGCTGAGCCTTGGGGTGCTGAGCCTTGTGGTGTCTGCAGCAGCCCTTGACCATGCTTCCTGGGCTGCCCCTTCACCATCTTTCATCCTTTTCCACTTCAAAACCATTTCTCTTTGGTATCAAGGAATAACTGTAGGAAAGGACCCCCAGATCCCAACCTGACTGGGGATGAATGGGGTAAGAGAAACAGGAGGAATTTAGGTAATGTGTGACTTAAAGAAGGGGAGCCAAGAATGTCATCCTTGGAGAAGGAAAGGAGAACTCGCAAGTGTTTTCATGCCGTTGTTATTTTCTATATGTGTTTAAGACAGGTTTGGCTCCTGCCCAGACCTCCCCTGTTACAGCACATGTACATTCAGCCCATAGCTGGGCTACAGCCTTGACCTGGAGAAAAGGCCTCGCTGCTGGCAGCAATGACCCCCTCCCCTTATTTCTTCTTCAGAGTTCAAGCTCCTCCTGCCAGTGGCATCAACTTTCCTTATTCCTATGATATCCTTGTTCTTCCCAATCAGACATGTTCTTGTTTCCTGTGTCACTTGGAAGCCAGGTGTCACTCCATGTACTCAAGCTTGAGTCTCTTGAAGGTGAGGAAGGCACTACATGGTGCTGACACCCCACAACAAAGGGCATCTTCACCTGCACAGTGAAGTGTTGGGTGCCAGTGGCAGGTCAATCATGGTGGGGTGTCTCCCCATCCGGCAACCATGGCACCACTTCCAGTGCTGGCAGAGGGGCAGTGTCACCAGCCATTGTCCCCACAGCCTAACCCTGACCTGGCATCTCCCCCAGTGCTGGTCACAGGAGCCTCACAGGCTTGGCATTAATGTTGAGTCCCAAATAGTGACCAGGCTCCAGGCAGAGCTGCTTCTTCATTCCATCATCCCCAAGTTTCCAGGGCCAAATACAAGTCAGAGAAAAGGATCCTCCATCTGCGCCTTGGCAAACGCGCAGATGCAAGCCCAGATGGCAGCTCCCACTCTGCCGTACCTTCTCCCTGTTCTTTTCACGGTGCCGAAGCCTTCTTCGGAATCAGATGCTGAGCATGTGTTCATGGTTGTGTGCAGGGACTGGAGCTCCTGTTTCAGCACAGGGATGGGATGGAAGGGCACTCATTGGTGCTGATTGCTAATTTGAATAGTTGGGGTTTTTTAGCTCCGGGATCGGCACATCTACCTTTGAATATGAAACAAGGCCATGGCATGGCAGCTTGCCAGAGGATTTTGACACCAGTGCAGCACATTGTTCTGGACTAGCCAGGCTGGTCTGGGATCCAGCCTGGCTCAACCCTGCACTGTGGTAAGGACATGGCAAAACGTCCAGGGAGTCCTGGAGCAGAGCTCCTGCCCGATGCTGCACCTCTGGGTGGCCAGGACACCCTGGGAGCCAGAGAAATTATCCGTCTAATTCCTGTCGTGGAGCAAGGCGGGCGCAGCGCCTCACAGGCTGCTTCCATCGCGCTGGCACTTGCCAGAGAAATGCTACTGATCCCTTGCCAAGGGCGATCCCTCCTGCAGCTGGGCCGTGCCCGTGCCAGGCCAGCCCATCCCACCGGCCAGGGACACGCTGGAGCGCTGGAACGCGGATACCCTGCTCCGGCTGGCGTCAGCCAGGGACATCTGTGACCCCCCTGCCAGCCCCCAGGGAAGGGAATACCTGTCAGCGTGCCAGAGCCCTCAGATGTCTCTTTCTTATGGAGAAGATTTTGGGATAAAAGGTTCAGTCTAATTTATTCCATCAGTGTAACAGTTAAGCATTCAATTCCAATATTGGAAACAGCTTTGCCAAAAAGCAGCGAAGGGAAGGCAGTGAAGACTGGCTGAGCTCAGTGTGCTCTGTGACCCTCGCTGCCCCTGCCCCAGTGGCTTGTTAGCTCTGGGGTCCTGCTGTCACCCCCTTTGACGTGGGGGTCTCCCCCCTCCAAAACACAGAGCTGGTTCCTGTCACTGTTTCCATCAGAGGGAATTCACTCTCCCTGTGATTCAGCCTCTCCCTCCCCTGGAGACCAACTCCTCAAATTGCTCGCTGCATAGTCCAAGTTCTTGCAGAACTGGAGGAGGTTCCCATCCTCCTGTTTTTATCCTGGTGCTTCAATACCTGGAGAATAGAGAAATAAATGTTATTTTTGAGACAGGTGAATCACTGAGGAACTTCAGCAAAGGTGAGGGAGTGCCGGAAACTGTTGCTGGGAATCTGTGCCCAGGCAGGTCAGAGGAAGGAAAGGGGAGAGGAGCTGTGGCTGGATGAGCGAACACAAAAGCAGATGTGTGGGAGAGCTTGGGACAAACCCCAGTGCTGGAGGCACTGAGGGCTGGGACCTTCTGGTGCCCCCACTGCCAGTGTCTGCCTGTGAGGTTTGTGCATCATTGTCCTGGAGCAGCAGCCCCTCTCGGAGATCAGGGATGTGTCTGTGCCTGCTGGACTCCAGCCTGTGGATTACAGGCTTCCAGGAGCACCAAATTCCTCCAATTTAAATAAACAAATCCTGAGGATAGGGGTTTGTAATTGAAATGCTGAGAGATGCTTTCTGCTGGCATAGGAGGGTGCAGAGCTGTAATAAGCCATCTCTCCCTGGCGCTGGGAGTTATTGAGGTTGCTCCACATCTATGACAGTTTAATCAGATCCTGAAAATCAGGGACATTATATTTTGCACCTGCTCATGGAAAAAAAAAAATGAGTGATGCGGCTCCCCATCATGGATCTTTTATGCACAAGGCAGGCTCCCGAGAGCACATCATCCAGAGGGGAAATGGAATTACACCACAGATGAAGACTAAGCCCAGAGTGTGGCTGAATGTCACACTAGGTGGAAAAAGAGCAGCTCTTCTCTCCTCCATCCAGCCTCGACAAATGAGATGCAGGGGAAATTTGTGGAGGTTCTTCCAGGGAAGAAAGGAAGCTGCAAGCTCCGGATACACCGGGAGATTTTTAAGAGAGTATTTTGGAGATAAGTTGCCCTCAGGATGACCAGGGCATAGGGATAGATATATTTGCTTCTTTTTGCTTGTCTAATCCTGGTGTGTGTGAGCATCCTTGCTGAGTTTGTGCATTTACCTCTCCCATTGTCAGTGCTTAAAACGCATGAAAAATACAGCCAGGAGCTTGAAATACAAATCCGTTCACTTATAAGTGGCCTTAACATCTGTGAAAGGCTTCGAGTCCTTAGACAAGAAGCAAAATAATGGATTTACTTTTGATTTCTAAAACACCACCCAGAGGTGAGGAGTGAATTCCACAGAAATCAGAATGGATTTGCTTTCTTTTTCCTGCAGAAGAGCAAAAGCAGAGATGTCAAAAAGAGTTCAGCAGTCAAGTGCTCTCATTACCTGTCCCACCTGGGACGTGGAAAACCTTGCCAGAAAGCCAGTAATCATAGAAATCACAGAATCATTAAGGTTGGAAAAGACCTCCAGGATCACTGAGAGAAACTTTTCACCCCGGAAGTTTTACCACCACCTGCCGAGAAGCCCCTGGAGCCTGGTGCAGGATCCTCACCTCTCCACTGTCCCCCCTCTACAGCCTTCTTGCCACTGGGATGTTGAACACTTCTGCAGTTCTCTGGGGTCTAATATTCAAATAATATTAGGGGTCTAAAATTGGGGTCTAATATTCAAATTACAGTTCTTTGTTGCCATGGTCTGCCTTGGGAGTGAAGAGATCTGACAAGGGCTGAGTGCCTGACAGGAGAAGAACTTTTCAGCACCTCCCATGCCCTGTCTCTTGACCTAAGAAGGTCTCCAGACCAGTGACAAGGCTTCCTGACAAGGTTCCTCGGGAATTATCAGCTTATGGTCGCCCTCCCACTCACTCTTTTGCCAGGGAAGCCTCATTGCTGTGGATCATGTTTGTTTGCAGGACAGGAAACTATTTTTGAGCAGCCCGTTATATCCAAGGCTGCTTTAGAGATTCCCAAAGAGCAGAGTGGTTTTGGGGGCAGATACAAAAGGGAAGAGGCCAAGGAAGGNTCTGGGGTCTAATATTCAAATAATATTAGGGGTCTAAAATTGGGGTCTAATATTCAAATTACAGTTCTTTGTTGCCATGGTCTGCCTTGGGTGTGAAGAGATCCGACAAGGGCTGAGTGCCTGACAGGAGAAGTCCTTTCCAGGAGCTGCCATGCCCTGTCTCTCGACCTAAGAAGGTCTCCAGACAAGGACTTCTGACAGGGTTCCTCAGGAATTACCAGCTTACAGTCACCCTCTCACTCACTCTTCTGCCAGGGAAGCCTCATTGCTGTGGATCATGTTTGTTTGCAGGACAGGAAACTATTTTTGAGCAGCCCGTTGTATCCAAGGCTGCTTTAGAGATTCCCAAAGAGCAGAGTGGTTTTGGGGGCAGATACAAAAGGGAAGAGGCCAAGGAAGGTGCTGTTCAGTGACAACAAAATATGAAGCTCTCTGAATTCTCCTGTGCCAAGGGTCCTGTGGCAAGACTTGGAGCAGATGTTGAGACACAGGGGACAAAAGGGCTTTTTTCTGTTTCTCTAGCTGTTCTGACCCAGGCTGATGCCTGGCCTGCTGCTCCTCACCTGCTCTGGACAGCCCAGAACAGCTGGACAGGCAAAGAGCACAGCCCTGCCTGCTTGCCCAGCTTGCACTGGCACTGCATCACCAGGCTGTCTGCCACAGGCTGGGGCATCCTCTGGGATGCTGCTGGGGCTGGGGCCAGCTCTGACTGGTGGTGTCCCAACTCTCAGTGTGAGCCCCAGGGATGCAGCACAGTGGGACAGGAGTTTTTTCCCACACTCAGAGGCTACATTCCCTCTCTCCTCTGCAGCCCATCAGTTTTTCTCTTTCAGTTGGAGCCAGTTGTCATTCTTCCATCCGTCCCACGTTGGCTTTTCAGTCCTCTGAAAGCCTTTTCATTCCTTTCCTGCCTTCCTAAAATAGCACATGCTTCTGCTGGCATTTTCCCCGGCTGCCACGTGGGAAGAAGCCTGCCCTCCTTGGAGATTTCACACCTCGGGGAGGAGGGTGTGCTTCCCATTGGAGAGCAGCCGCTGCTGGCAGAAATCTCCGCCTCTGCACAAGTTTGTGAGCCCAGAAGGATTCTCATGGCAAATCTTTTCCTTTGCTGGAGAGATGTGATAACTCTTGGACAGGGTCTCTTCTAAGAACTTGTCACAGGGGAGAACTCTACTTTGAAGTTCTTAATCCCACTCTTCGCTCAGAATGAGCTCCCCAGGACAGAGCTCTCTGTCCTCCACGAAACTTGAGATGCTTAAAAAAGGGAGAGTCTTAAATATTAGAGGAGATTCTCGCAGCCGTTTTTGAGGAAGCCCTGTGAAGCTGAAAGCGCTCGTCAAGCCACATCCGTGCAGGTCCCCTGCAGCTGTGAGCAGGCGGCCAAACATCTGCAAGGAACCCATCCCTGCCTGGATGGGGCTCGTTCCTCTGGCAGGTTTGGTGAGGGGGCTGGAATTGGCCTTTTTGGCATATTCTGACTTCTTCTTCCTGCCAACTGCCAATCTGCGCTCTGGCAGCCACGCTCGGCAGAGCTCACTCACCCGCCCTCGAGTGCTGGAGCTCAGGTGGGTGTTGGGATGCCCTCCCAAGGCTGGCAGGGTCTGGCACTGAGGCCTGGCCTTGGCACAAGGGTGGTGGGAGTCCCACCAGATTGAGCCTTTGCTTGTCTCCATTTTAATGGCATCCAGCAGAGCCAAGAGCTCTGTTATTTAAACAATCCTGTTTTTCCCAGACAGGATAGCCTTGGAGAGAGCTGCTGAGCTGTGAGCAATGTGTGGCATCTTTAGGGAGATGGAGGGAGAATGACACAAGAAAATCCTTTCAGTGACAGCTGGCCTCTGCCTGCCCACAGCCTCTTCCTGGCCACAGCCTCTGCCTGCCCGCAGCTATCACTCGGATTGGGAATGAAGGGTACAGATTCTTAAAAAATGCCTCCAAAGCAAACACACAATTTCTTTGGCTTTCACTGTCCCCACAAGTGAGAGGGACGGGAAGGAAGATCTGTCAGAGGGGTTGGACAGTTGAGTGTGCCCAAGCGGGGGGCAGAGCAGACACATCTGACGTCAGCAGTGACCCTTCTGCTGGTGTGACTTCAGGCATGTTGGGTAGGAGGATTCATTCATCTTCTCTGCAAACGTTACTTGAAATCCAGGTGGTTCAGCATAAGAGACAGTTTAGGAATTATGCAGCTTTCTGACTGATGAGCTCCTCTGCTGTTGCCATCATTCCCCTAATAATTATGCCCATGCACAGCTCTGTGTTTGATTGTGCTGGAAGATGGATTCTTGTTTCCTGCAGGCATGCTGGATAAAATGACTTCCGTTTCAAAGCTCTGTTTGCAAAGTTCCCTTTGTTCCTGCTGCGAAATTCCTGCGTCGAGCAGAGCCCATTCTGCTCCTCAAGGCTTTTGAGCACCATCTGGGTGGGTTCCCTGGGTTGCCTTCAGATTGTTCTCAGGATGCAGTCGGTGCTTGTCAGTCAGGCTGATGCATTGGCCAACAAAGTAACACCAAGAAGAATGTTTGGTTTAATCTGTCACGGAAAAAAAAGCAGCAGCTCAGTTTGAGGGCCGGGTTTTGGGCTCTCAGTCCAGCTTTTACCTCTCCAAAGGCAGACCCAGGTCTGGCTGCCAGAACTGCTGGGGCCAGTGGACTGATACTGGATGGCAATAAGAGAACAGACAGACCTTTGCCCTTGCTTTCTGCTTCCTCAAAATCCTTCTTTTCCCATTTTTTTTTTTCGCATAGCCAGCACAGCTCTCTGCCCAACAAAGCCCCCTGGCTTTTCTGCACAAGCTGATTGCAGATTGTCTTTGCTGGGAGGAAATCTGCCAGTGCATCCAAGTGGCCCAGGGCAGGCAGAGGCCCCTTAAGATCTGCCCTCATCTGGACTTTTTTCTGAAATTTGGTCCCTCTGAAATGGCTGGGGAAAGACTCAGAAACATATGTTTGGAAGTTGCATTACCTTTATATCTGAGCACTTCATGGCTGAAAAATGCAATGACAACTGGTTATATGTGTGGCAGTCATAAAAATCATGTGTACGTGAGCAGAGCTTCAGACCCAGTCTGTTACTGTTACAGGAGATTGGTGAATTGCTTTAATTTTCAATTCTCTTGACTAATAAATTTATAGAATCACAGATTGATAGGATGACAGGACAGTTTGAGCTGGAAGGGACTTTAAAGATCAACCAGTTCCACCCCCTGCCATGGGCAGGGACACCTTCCACTTACATGAGGTTGCTCCAAGCCCCACCCAACCTGGCCTTGACCACTTCCAGGGATGGGGCAGCCACAGCTTCTCTGGGCAACCTGTGCCAGGGCCTCACCACCCTCCCAGGGAAGAATTTCTTGTTAATGTCTAATTTAAATTTTCCCTCTTTCAGTATGAAGGCATCCTCCCTCCCCCTATCATTCCAGGCCTTTGTAAATAGTCTCTCTCCTTTCTTGTCAGCCCTTTCAGGTACTGGAAGGCTGCAGTAAGGTCATCCCAAAGCTCATGCAGCTTTACTTGCAAAAATTGCACCCAGGCACTCTGTCCTATACAATTCCTTATGTGCTTCTGGTTTATTTTGTTGATGTCCAGGGTGACTCTNCATAGCCAGCACAGCTCTCTGCCCAACAAAGCCCCCTGGCTTTTCTGCACAAGCTGATTGCAGATTGTCTTTGCTGGGAGGAAATCTGCCAGTGCATCCAAGTGGCCCAGGGCAGGCAGAGGCCCCTTAAGATCTGCCCTCATCTGGACTTTTTTCTGAAATTTGGTCCCTCTGAAATGGCTGGGGAAAGACTCAGAAACATATGTTTGGAAGTTGCATTACCTTTATATCTGAGCACTTCATGGCTGAAAAATGCAATGACAACTGGTTATATGTGTGGCAGTCCTAAAAATCATGTGTATGTGAGCAGAGCTTCAGACCCAGTCTGTTACTGTTACAGGAGATTGGTGAATTGCTTTAATTTTCAATTCTCTTGACTAATAAATTTATAGAATCACAGATTGATAGGATGACAGGACAGTTTGAGCTGGAAGGGACTTTAAAGATCAACCAGTTCCACCCCCTGCCATGGGCAGGGACACCTTCCACTTACATGAGGTTGCTCCAAGCCCCACCCAACCTGGCCTTGACCACTTCCAGGGATGGGGCAGCCACAGCTTCTCTGGGCAACCTGTGCCAGGGCCTCACCACCCTCCCAGGGAAGAATTTCTTGTTAATGTCTAATTTAAATTTTCCCTCTTTCAGTATGAAGGCATCCTCCCTCCCCCTATCATTCCAGGCCTTTGTAAATAGTCTCTCTCCTTTCTTGTCAGCCCTTTCAGGTACTGGAAGGCTGCAGTAAGGTCATCCCAAAGCTCATGCAGCTTTACTTGCAAAAATTGCACCCAGGCACTCTGTCCTATACAATTCCTTATGTGCTTCTGGTTTATTTTGTTGATGTCCAGGGTGACTCTGGGATGTGAGACCAGTCCTGGCCAGAAGCTGTGAGAGCTGATGCTGGTGGCACTGGGGAATCCCTGTGTTTCTCACTACTCCCATGGCCAGTGGCTCCAGCAGCTCTGGCAGCTGCCCAGTGGCACTGTGTCCTCCAGGCAGGCAGCAGGGCAGAATTCCTGGATGAACTGGGAAAGTTGAGACATCTGGGCCGTTTTCAGCCTGCTCATACATCGGCGATCAGCCTTGCAAAGGGTTTGGAGACACACGGCTCCAGGACCCTGATTTAGAATTAATTTCTGCTGTGAGCTTTGAGTCCAAGTTAATCACTGTTGGATTTGGGATTACCATGCTTGTAGGAAAGGCTGCTAAAACCCCACTTTTGTCATGATCCAGCAGCTCATAGGGCTTAGCTCTTGACTGAAGGAAAATGTGCATGTCAGGGAGTTTTGTGATCCCCATGGGGCGCTGGAGCTGCTGCGCTGGGAGAGGAGAAGGAGAAGGAGGGCCCTCACAGGTCGTTTCATTTCTAAAACGATTAAATTGAAGTTGCACTTAAATTCAAATCAGCCATTTAAATTAACAATTCTAATGTTCCTGATATATTGATCTGTTGGTTGAGACCATTTGGAGCAGACCATAATTAAACCACAAAAGCCCGGACACCAGAAATGCTGAGAGAACAGCACAATAGCTTGGGAAGAGTCATACAGCCCTGCCCTTAACCCATTATGTCCCTTTTTACCCTGGGAAAAGCCAGGCACTGTGCTGGGAGCCTACCTGACGGTGCATGAGAGGAGCAGTGCCAGGATGTGTCACAAGCTCGGTGTGGCAGGAAGGTGTTTTCCCACGGGCAGTGGGGCAGGACCGTCTACTGCCTGCTGTGCTGCAGGATTTCAGCTGAAAGGACTTGTCCCCCTTTCTGGGACTGGAGAATGCAGCCCCAGGAGCTGGAGGCTGAGCTCTGCTCAAGGCTGATGGGAGTGATGGGCACAGTCTGCACTTGGTGGGATTTGATGCCTTCCCACCATTGCAGACTCGTTTCATGTCGGTCCTTAAATCTGCCTCTGGCAACACGTCGTTATTTCCACTGGGAGATACGGAGGGAGGGCAGCAGGGAAAAGCCTCCAGTCAGCCCATCCCTGCTCCCGGCCCTGCTACAGGGTGTCTATCACCCCTCCCATGTGTCCAGAGCTTTCTGAGCTGCTGCCAGGGAGAGGTGAGCCCCTGGGATGAAAGGAAGGGCCAGGAGGGCTGCAGGGCTGCCCCAAGCACTTCCTACCCAGGTACTGGGCACGACACTGTGCCCATGGGGATATCTAGACTCTTTATATATATATATACATATATATATATATATATACACATGTTCATATATATATGTACATATATATAAAAAAGTAATTTTTTCTGATGCTTCCACTACTTCCCCACGACAACCATCTGAGCCTGTTTATTGATGTATTTTCTCCCCTGTGTGCACTGATTCAGTGGCTTGCACAAACTCGTCGGATGATCTGGTGGAACAGGGAATCAGCTCCCGGGCCAGTGCATGCCCAGGGCAACAGCTCAGGCTGCTGCAGGCTCCAGGGGCTGGACATGAAGCTGCCAGCCCTTCCCAACAGATCTGTTGACCCAGCTTTGATAAACCTCAGCCTTGATTTCTGCACAAACACTTCTATCAAAACGGGAACCTAAATACTGAATAATTGCGAGGGAAAAAGCTTTATTCCTGCATTCCGTTTTGGCTTTAATTACAGAAGGTTGGCATTTTTCATACCATTTAAAGAGAAACGAGACAGGAAAAGGTCAAAACACAAGGGGCCTCGAACATCTCTAATCCCGTAATGGAGAGCAATACAAGGCTCTAATATTTGAACAATCAACGTGGACTTTTGTTATGAAGCCCAACATGTGATGGAAGAAGGTAAGAGGCTTTTAGATCTATTAGAAAACTGGTGTGCTGGGAACGGAGGGAAATGATGATGGGAAAATTAAAATTCAGCTCCAGCAGAAGGTTGCAGTGTTCAACTTGCAGCTCAGTGCATCGATCTGTTCCAGCATTTGACTTTCAACCATGACAAAACTGTGGGCAAATTAATTGTTCTCCAGGATATTAGGCATCAGAGTCTATTAATCCTCTCTGGAGTCGGATGCTCCATGAATACTAATGCAAACCCAGCGCTGCAGTCGTGTCTTTTCCCGCTCGAAGCCGCCGCTGCCGCTGCCATGGGGGCAGGGAGGGAGGGAAGCCTGGGTGCCAGTCAGCCATTTGCTGCTTTTATTCAGATTTAAGGCTGATTACAATTGGGAAGAATCGTGTAATATGGCAAATCCTCCTCTGAGCCAGGCAGGCTCTGGAAACCAGAAAGCAAGAGGCAATGTTACGTGTTTTCCACAAGGAAAAAGTGAAAGGCATAAGTTATTTATGCAAATTTGATCTGTATTCAGACGTGTTTTAAGGAAGATCTCAGGAAATCATTTCTTAATTACACATATAGATTGCACTTACTGTGCCTGCATCCAGGCTCTTTTCTCCCAGACTAAAACGTGTGGAATAAGTAGCTCGTTTCTTGTGATTGTTTTACAAACATATAAAATGTCTCTCGCTCAGTATTCCCCTTTCCCAGAGCCCTCCCTCTCCTTGCCCCACACCTCCCAATACTCTTTGGGGGCAGGAGCCCAGCTCGGAGCCTCCGCAGATTAATTCTGAGCTCTAATCTGCATATTTCTCTCAAGGAAATGGAGGCTGCAGGAAAGGGATATTGAAGATGTTTTACCTCCACTAATGCTGCACATTTAAGTAATCCTCTGGAATTCCAGAACAGCTTTAATCATCCAAAGCCCAGTCAGGACCATACTCTGTATAATTAATCCACATTGCATAATGTTGCCTAGTGAAAGCGAATACTCCTCCAAATATTTGTCCAGCCTGTGTATGCGAGCTCATCCAACACGTGGGATCCCAACTTCACATTTTGCTTCAGAACCAGGTTGCAGCAAAGTGAGAGGAGCAATACTGGGGTTTGACACGAGCAGCTCTCCACTGACAACCTGGTGGTGTGTTCCCGTCTAAGGCGTGGAAGTTCCCTGTGGATCACGATGAGAATACATTACATTGACAATGCCAGATCCTTTTGTTTCCTCTTTCCCCTTGCAGTTTCTCTCCACACTGTTCTCAACGCTAACAGATTGCTGCAAGGATGGTGTTTGCAGTGAAAGAGCAGAGCTGAAAGATTTGGATACAGGGGGACCCCAAAACAGAATACCAGCTCATTTGCTTGGGGTGGTGGGTAAGGTGTGAATCGCTGCAGAGGCTCTCCTGGTGCCGGCACCTCACAAACCAGATCATTTCGGAAAGCCCATCTGAGAGGAGGAGACGTGGATGTGCCGAGCTCCTACCCAGTGAACTGGGACTACCCAGGGAGAAGCTTTCCAAGGCTCCCATTTTCCCCAGGGTGGAAGCACTGCAGTGCAAAGGGGGCAGAGCTGCTTGCCTGCGCTCTAACTGAGGAGATATTTATGTCTGTGCAAACACAGCACGCGCCTTCCGCATGATTTGGAGCTAAATGCAGTGTTACTTAATTAATGCATATGTAACACACAAGGCTATTACACCTATTAGAGCTCTTGAACAATTAAAATTCCAGTGTCCTCTCTGCCACTGGGTGTCCATGACAAAGGGCTGAAAATCTTCTGTCCACAAACAACTGGCAAGAGCCAAGGAAAACCCCAGACAGACCAACAGCCAGGAACGGTTCTCAGGTTTGCGTGGATTTATGAAAGACCTGTGAGAGGCCCAGTCCCAGGGAGGTGGTGACTGCACCCCCAGTTTCTGCACTGCCTTGTGTCCCCTCAGAGCACCACACCGCCCAGAGGGAGCTGAGACAAGGGCTGGGAGGATGATGGCCCAAGCAATGGCAGAGTGGTTAATGACAAGTTGTGCTCCCTGGATTCAACCAGCACCAGAGCAGCCTGAGAAGCCAGGAATAGATAAATCTTAGTGAGAAAACTTGTTCTGGAGATGTTTGCAGCCCAGATTCAGTCCTCAGAGGCTGAAGCTTCCTGGAGCCCCAGTGCTGTGCTGGGTGCTGACTCTGCTCATGGATCACAGCATTGCCACAGTGCCCTCAGGGACACACCAGCTCCAGGCTGTGCTTCTGGGGCTGCTCCCTTGCTCAAGGTGGTTGTGCCTTTCCAGACAGGCTGTGGAACCATGGGGACTGATGCTCATGCAGCCTTGGGGGGTGAATTCCAGTGGCAGGGAGTGAATGAGATGCCCATGGTGTTGCTCTGGAGGTGGCTCAGAGAGGGGACAGTGTTGTTGCGAGCCAGCCTGGCTGCAGGTCTCCTGGATCTTGGTGAGGTGTTCCTCAGCTTGGAGCTGTAGTGGGTCCGTGGGCTGGGTCCAGCATGGTGTGGCTGGAGAGGCCGGAGCAGAGGCCTGGCATGAGAGCTGCCTCCCGCCCTGAGCTGCATTACCCAGTCCTGCCTCCCATTTCAAAAAAGCTGACTTCAAATAAAAGAGCCCTTTGAAAAATCATGAGGCATTTTATTCATGATTACGTTTTGTCCAAAGTCTTTTGACAAGAAAATAGGTGATCCAGCTCAGAGAGCGTTTCTTTTCTAGTACATAAGAAACCCATTACACATCTTTTTTAAAAAAACAAAAACTTTCTTATTCCCTTTGAGCAGTGTGGCCAGCTGTCAAAGGAGAAACTCAGACTCCAAATGGATTTAATACAAACCAGACCCTGATGCCTTGTGCATTGTTTAACCATGGCTTCAGTTTCCTTCTCCTCCTTTGCTGCATCAGGTACTTGCCATGTAGAGTCATAAGTTTTTAATGTTTAAAATATAACACATTGTTTCAGTTAATGTAATTGTCCTGCCCATTCCCTCCACTCCTCCCTGCCTCATCCCCTGGGGTTTTATCTCCTTTCTCTTGGTTTTGGAGTGATGGCAGCTCTCTGAGGGGAGCCTGTTCCTGGCTCAGCTCATCATGGTGGTCTCCAATGGACCGAGCTGCTCCTGACCTCACCTGCACCTTTTCCTTCATATTCCTTTTCCTTTTTTAATACACTGGCACAACCTGGAAATGCCAGGAAGCTCTGCGGGACTGACTGCCCTGCCTCTGCATCTCCTGTTGGGCTTGGAAATCCTGTGCATCCGAGCCCTGCAGCAGCACACCTTCTCCTCTCTGATCAGCCAGGAGGGGATGAACAGCCACTGTGAAACTGCAGGGGGGACATGGGTGAGATGAGCCATGGGCAGCTTTGTCTCCAGAACCTTTAAATTCAGCTGGTCTCATTCCTCCTGCTTTGTGGCAGTGCTGCACACAACATGAAGCGTGGGGTTGACACATTCCTTGTCCCTGCTCCTGCTCTGGGAGTGGTTACAGCTTGTGGTGCCTCGTGCTATGCCTGGAACGATGCCTGGTGCAGGGGAATTGATCCCCCCCGGTGAGGACACAGGCACTGAGTTGAGAGAGATGAATAAAAATCAAATCCCGACAGTGAAAATGCAGCAGAGTCTGGGGAGGTATTGATGGGGGCTTTCCTGTGCTCCCTCTGCTTTTCTTCACACCAGTGGAAAAGGCACCTGGCACTACCTTCATGACCACACCTGTATACCACAGGTTCATGTGAGCTGTTTCCCTTATCATGTTACTGCCTCCATGCTGCTCTTTCTGTGGAAAAAAATGTTGTTGGTTTGTTTAAAAAAAAAAATAAAGATGCAAACAGACACATACACACAAATATTTAATTACTGAGAAAGTAACAATTTATGAAGTTCATTGGAGAGCCAGACGTGGTTGTCCCCAGTGAACTCACATGCTCATGAATTTTTGAGTTGAAGAGGAGGGAACTGGAAGGAGCAGGAGGCCAAGACATGGAGGAGATGGATTTGTGATGACTGTTGGTGAGCTGTGAAACACTCAGGAATGCTGAACACCTAGCTGAGATCACTGGGCTGTAAGCTTGTGCTCAACAAACCTTGGAATAGAAGCTAAAACTGTGTGAGGACAGTGGCTGCACTACAAGAGTGTGCAAGGGATTGAGATTCCCCTGGATGATGAGTCTGAACATCAGTCCTACTCAGAAGTTGAGTGTGACCACTTGGTGAAGAGCTGAGGAACTGGGGTATAGTAGATACCAGCCAAGAGCATTTATGGAGGATGGATGCATCTGTTGAAATAAATTGTATTTTAATGTAAGTAAATACAAAATCATCCCTCTCATACAGGCCAAATTTGTTGCCAGAACAGGAGAGGGTTTCACATTCCCTAACGACTTTGCAAAGCATCTGAGCAGACAGAGGCCACAGGCACAGTGCCCTGACCTTGTGATAAAGAGCTGATTCATTCAGGGGTTACACAGAAAGGAGTAGTAAGTAGGAGCAGTGCAATGATTTTACAGCACAGTAAAGTTGCCTGGCACTGGTGAAAGGGACACCAGAATATTGCCCATGGCTCCAGTGTCAGGGTTTCTAAAGGGATCCTGAAGATGTCAAAGAAAGCCACAAAATTGTTTATGAGATGAAGAGAAGGAGTTACAGAAGAGGAGATTAAAGAGCTTAAATGAGATCAAGAAGAAGAGTGAATGCCTTCATCAAATCCTGAAGTACCTTCTCAGGAGAAAATACCAGGGACAGGGGGACCTCAAGTCTTGCAGCGAAGGCAGAACTGAGCCAAAGGCTACAGGCGGGAGCAAGACATTTAACATGGAAATAAGGCTCAGACTGCGGGAGGGAGAGTAATGACTGACTGGAAAAAACTACCCGGGGAAGTTGTGTATTTTCCATCTCCTCACACGTCCGAGACAGGCAGTGTGGCCTGTGGGGAGCGAGGTGTGAGCTATACAAGTTGTTTGCCCACGGCTGGGGGAGAGAATGGGCCTGGACCGGCGAGCACTGGCGGAGCCGCGGGGTGTCTGCTGGGACTGGTGGGCCTCACCCACACGGTGTCTGTGGGGGCTGCTGGCCCTCACCTGCTCAGTGTCTGTGGGGGCTGCTGACCATCATCCCTGGGGTGTCTGTGGGGGCTGCTGACCATCATCCATGTGGTGTCTGCTGGGACTGGTGGCCCTCACCTGCTCAGTGTCTGTGGGGGCTGCTGGCCCTCATCATCATCCATGGGGTGTCTGTGGGGGCTGCTGGCCCTCACCTGTGGGGTCTCTTTGGGAGCGGCTGGCCCTCACCTGCAGGGGTGCCTGTGGGGGCTGCTGACCATCATCCATGGGGTGTCTGTGGGAGCTGGTGGCCCTGATCCACACGCTGTCTTATGGGGGCTGCTGACCATCATCCATGGGGTGTCTGTGTGGGGCTGGTGGCCCTCAGCTGTGGGGTGTCCATAGGGCCTGCTGGCCCTCACCCACACGGTGTATTTGGGGGCTGCTGGCCCACACTTATGGTCTGTGAGGGCTCACCCACATGGTGTTCTGTGGGGCCCTCACCCACATGGTGTCTGTGGGGGCTGCTAATCCTCACCCACGGGATGTCTGTGGGGGCTGCTGGCCCTCACTCGTGGTCTGTGGGAGCTGCTGGCCCTCACTTATGGTTTGTGGGAGCTGCTGCCCCTCACTCATGGCCACCATCCTGGCCAGTGCTGTCCTGGCACCAGGCGGGCTCCAGGCCCCGCTGGGGTCGCTGCCCTTATTGTTCCCATTGATGTCGCTTCGCAAAGCGTTTCATAATTTCCTGAAGAAACAGCAGCGTGATCCTTCTGCGGGAATGCGAAGTGGCAGCTTCAAAGCTTTGAGGAGTGGAGCAGCTCTCCCAGCAAGGCAGAGGCTCCGGCATCGCATCCTGCTGCTGTACAGCCTCCAGGGGCCTCGCGCAGAACCAGCGAGGACGCTCAGAAATGGGAAAGAAAAGCATCAGGAGGGAAACAACAACAACAACAGCAGCAGCAACAAAGCTTAGAAATATCAGTGCTTTCCGACAGGTTTGAAAACAAACACAAAAAAATAAATGAAAAAAAAAAAAAAAGACTAGGGAAAGAAGTATCTTCTTAAAATGAAGCACTTAAAAGTGCTCCTTTGGGGCTGGAGAAAATCTCTGTGGCTGCCAGTGTTTTGAGAAAAGCTTCAAGTTAGTGACAAAATAACGCATTTTAATTTCCCTGGCACAGCCAACTGACAAAACCCCCGGTTCTGCCTGTTTGCTCCCTCTGCCCTGCCCTTGTCAGATGCTGCCATGGCGCTGGAAGCAAGGACTGGGACAGGGCATTACTGCTGCTTTGGGGAGGTGGGAAAAACCGTGAGCAGTGGGTTGAGGATGCAGCAGCACTACAGCAGGTTGCACTGCAGTGGGGACACTGGGCTGTGGTCATCAGGGAGCTGGAGAACCTCTGCTAAGAAGCCTTTGGGCAAAGCTCTGGCTCCTTCAGTGGACAAATAAATATTGGATATAACGATCTGTAAATTAAAAGGTGTTTTAGAGATGTAAAGCAAGAGTTATACCCACTTAAGGCGTCAGGGAAGATGCTTTTAGTGTAGTTTCGTGACTCAGGTACATTTCTTCCACTGACAATGACGAGTGGCTTTGCTGAACCCACCTCTGCACAGTGGTACCAAGGGAAGCCAGTGAGGAGCAATGTCTGGGGGGGACACGTGCCGGGTCACCTCTGAGCCTCACGGACACCTCATGGACCAAACAGCAAAGAGGACACATGGCTGTTGGGCACCAGAGTCATGGTGGGTGTGGCGTGGCGAGAGGACAACCTCTGTCTTCTCCCAGAGCTGGGAGAGCTCAAGCTTCCATGGGGATTCACCACACAGCAGGGATCCCCCACTGGCCACTGGTGCCAGGGCAATGGTGCAGGAAGGTGATGCCCTCACCTCTGCTGGTGGCTTGGTTCCAGGGCTGGATCTGTTGTCCCATCCTCCCTCATGAGCCCATGAAGGGCAGCTGTGACTTGGTTACCCCCATGGCCCATGTTTCTGGCTCTGCCTGCAGAGGCTCCAGAAGAGCCCTGAGGAATTAGTGATCCCATGTCTTGATTTAATTTTCGGTCTACTTTAACTCTAACAAAGCAGCAAATTGCTTCCTGTAGTTGTTTTACTTTTATTTATAGGGTAATTTGCATCATGAAGACAAGTTGCCCTATCAATAACCGTGGAGCAATTAAGGTCACCTGTCCCCTCCTTTCCTTCCAAGGGTCTCATCTCTCACTTGCATGTCTCATCTTGATGGAGGATTGTGATGGATTGGCCTTTGGGAGGCTGGCCCCGCTCTCCAGCTCCGACCGTGCTGCTCACGCAGATTCCCAAAGCTCAGGCCAAGCTGCTGCTCTGCTTTTGCTGTGTGATATTTTCCAGAAGAAAGGGATTGTCTGAGGCCCTTGCAGTGGGAGTTATTTTGCAAAGCAGAAGGGTGTAGGCATTTCCTGAGAACAAAAGTGGAAGGGAAGATATGTGGCTAAGCAATTAATATTTCATCATGGCAGGAACATGGCAGGGTTAAGTTCATTGCTGAGACCAGGTTGCTCGACTGAAAGAATTAAACCTGACTTAGGTCCCACCCATACACACATTTTCTCCTTCCCTCTTCCCACTTCCTTCCCTGCCAGAGAAGCTGGGGGATATGGGGGGGTCAGTGGCTGGAGAAGTGGCTCTGACCATGTGGCCAAGTGGAGCCAGTGAGTGCAGAGTGAGAAGGGAGAGAGGAATAAGGCTGGAAACAGACTGTCTCCAATACTCTCACTTTGGGGCACTCAAAAAACGTAGCAGGCATTGGGAGGTCAGGACACCTGGCAGATGTGCTGGACAAATTCTCTGTGCTCCCAGAGATGGGGATGAGCAGGACAGACAGAGGTGCCCCGGCCTGCGTGGGTGCTCTGCACATCGAGCTGAGCACTGGGTCTTTGTCTTGGCTGCAGGAGCAAGTGCTGTGCTTCTCCACGAGCCTGGGCTCTCCAGGGACTTCATCTCCCACACAGATGTCACCCCAGGCAGGTCGGGCACCTGGCTGAGCAGTTCTGATGCGCAGAGCTGCAATTCCCATCCCTCCTAAGACAGCACATACTCACACTTTCATTTATTCCACTTCAATAAACATCTGAAGACATCCGTAGGAAACTTGTACTTTAAAGTAAAAACATTTCCCAAACACCTCTTGGGGAAGCTTTTCCTTCTCTACAAGTAAGAATTTGAGCCTGTAAATGTGAGGAATGGGAACAATGCTTGCAGTCCTCCTCGGGCAGAGCTTGGAGATCTGCAGATCAAACTCCCTGTGGGAAATCTGAATCCTCTCAACAGCAGCATGCAATAAATCCTGACATCCTCAACACAACAAACAGGCGGCATGAGGCAGAACAAGCGACCTGCTGCTGCTCTGGGGACACCTGGAACATGCCCCTGAGAGCTCGAGGTCAGCTCAATCCACCAGCAAATCCCAAGCTCCTGCTCCCACATGCTATCGGGGGATAACCCTCACCAACACCACCCTTCTGCAGTTCTGCTCTGCCTCTCCCATCACCAGCAGCTGGTGGCTTCACAACCCAGGAGCCATCCAAGGATATCTGTATATCTACCTTAGCAAAGTGCAGGGACAGAATCTGGACTTGGAGGGGCACAGCCTTTGTCATGCCAGCCAAAAGACCTGAACAGCATTTTCCCATATTCCATGCAGAATCTTTTGGTGAGTCATTGACGGTGAGCTGTGAAGGACATTTGGGAACTGACTGGGAACTCTTTGTTGACCAGCTCCTGCTGATGCCCCATCCCAAAGACCTGGGAAAATGTTTTGATTTCCAAAGCTTTTCTTACCTCCAGTGCCTGCAGTAGGACTCAGATCCCCCACGAGCTTTGTCCCCTTCTTCCTCACCAGCCTCTCCTGCCAGTTGTGTGACACTGGTGCCACATCCCAGCTTCCCAGCACCAGACACACCTGGTTTATGTTTTTTAAACCATTTCTCTGGAGCTGCTGGCTGGCAGAGGGCTGCAGGGCAGTGCCTGTGTCCCTGCTCCCCATTGCAGGAGGCCCTGGCCTGTACCTGCCAGGTACACAGCCCTTCCTTCCCTTGGATTTTGGAGATGGTCGCTGCTGCCGTCTGCCCTTCTGAGTTATTGGCTTGCACATATTCACAGGGAAACAGTTTTAAATATGGTAATAACGAACATCCAATCCGTTACCCCAGCGCTTGGGGATAGAGCCATGGCAGTCAATCTGCAATTCCAAATCTGCATATTTATGCAGTTTCATTAATTATGTATTATGCAGCATTAATCCCAATAATATGTGTATGCTTGTTCAGTAGAACAGAGAGAGGAGACTCGCCTCGCAGAAGAATTAATCAGAGAGCCATTCACAGATCCCACATCGCTTTAGGTTGCAATTACAAGTATTTTTACTTAAAAGGTTTTGCGTTAAAAAAAAAAATTAATTTTGCAAGATTTTTAAGGTCCCCATGTAGCCACAAAAATTTAAGATGAGCTCTGAAAAATGGCTCCACCATGTCTTCTGGTAGCAATCACAGCTGAGCAAAGAGGGCCTTTGAAGAGGGATTCCTGTCAAACAGGCTGTTAATTATCTTGGTGGAAGAAGAAACTGAATTTCTCGGGGCAGGGAGCAGAGTTTGTGTGCTGTGTTTGTTCAGAGGTGACCGAGGCCACTGCTGCCTGCTGCAGGGCGCTAAGTAATCAATAGGATGCCTTTAGAGTAAGCAAACGAGGTAAATTCACTAATTATGGTGTCCCACTCTCTATTGTGAAGGCAGTGTATAGTCAAGGGCCACTTTCCTGTGTGGGACAGAGGCCCCAAACAGCTCAAGCTGGCTCTGTGACATCCCTAAAGCATCAGAGGATTTGCTCTGGTTGCTTTTATGAATAAGAAAAAAATTATAATGATCAGGCAGCATGCAGGAAAGAAAAGGAACCGGGGCAAATATCCAGTGCCAGACTTGTTCCTGGGGTAGGGAGGGAGAGCCTGAGCCTGCAGCACTGAGACAGGTCCCCACAGCCCTCCTGAGGGCTGGAACCAAGTGTGGCTATTTCTCCCAGTTTTTCAAGCTCTCTCTCCCGTATGTGAAAAAACAGGACCCGTTTTCCAAGGGAAAAACCACAGAAACAGGCACAAAACGGAAACTTGCTGCCTGCAACAGGAACGGTGTCACCGGTACTGTGACAGCTGTTGGTGGGCATGGTGGCATCCTGGGAAGGTCCAGGTGTTGGGGTGTTTGATGGCCATGCAGACTGCCCTCCCCTGCTTGTCCCTGCCTGTCCCTGCCTGTCCCTGCCCATACCTGCCTCCCCTGCCTGTCCTTGCCCTCCCCTGCCAGTGCCCATGCTGCTGGGGAGGACGATTCCAAAGAGCCCAAGAGGAATTGGCCCTGGCTGAGGTGAGGGATGGATAATGCATATGCAGCGGGTATGACTGATGTAATAAAATAATATCGTCAGGACATTTAGATAGGAAAAAATGCAGCAAGGTAATTCCTCACGCTGGCGTAATTCCTGACACTGGCTCCAATTTGTTTTCATTAGTGGTTTGCTAATGCATTTATTAGCCATTACATACGTACAGCAAAATGATGAGGTTTCCATATCTATATATGCAAATGAAATATGTCTGGCACATCTGTGGATGGGCTGGGTGAACACCGGGCTCGTTCGCATTTTCCTCATGAGACTTTTCTGGATTATTTTTTCGGACTGCAATGGAAAGACCACCCACTTTTCCTCAAGTATTTTATTTTCTCTGTGTGGAGAGCTGGGGGATTGTGAGAACACAGGCCCCTTTAAAACAGGCAGAAATATACCAAGAGCCTTAGGCTCTGACAAACTCTTTAGAAAATCGGGTGATTTGGGTCCAGCTGTGTAAATGTTTTCAGTTTCGCTGCTGGGGCCCCGAGTTTGATTCGGTGCCAAGACAAGCCTTGCTCAAGTTGTTTTTGGCAAAGGCTCCTGGCTGAGGAATGTCAGCATCACTTTCAAAATATGATGGTTTGTAATTTGGACCACAGAATGAAAACTGAGCTGCTGGTACATTTTGCCATCATCTAATTACCAGGTCCCCAATTACAGTCAAGGAGCAGCTCCACAGGCGGGTGCAGGGAAGGTTGTTCCCATTGTGAGGCATTTCTCCATGTACGTTTCCCTGAACGCGTTCCTGGAATGCAGACAGGTTCTTCAACACGCCAGCACTGGTGACATGGATGTGGATATGGGTTTGGGTGTGGGCACCAGGGCGTGTGCCTCGCTCACCAGCTGCTCCGCCCTTCCCAGCCAGTGCCGGGTGCCGATGGAGCTGGTGCCACATTCCCATTGCCATTCCTTCGGCCATCATCCATCCGTGCCCGTTGCCAAACAACGACGCTGCATCACCCACAGGGTGTCATTGATACAGTTGTGGCACTCTGGGACATTCTGTGACACCCCGAGGGCATTCCCTCTCTCCATCCCTCACTGGTCCTGTGCCTACTGCACACTCCCAGGGATGCTCAGGGAGGCAGGATGTTGTGTGGATGCTGTGAGATGCACACCCCAGCTTCACCATCTTCCCACCATATTCCAATCCCTTTGGATTTCTGTGAGGAGCAGGAATTGGAATGACCATGGTGGCTCCCACAGCAGCCTTGGAAGCTGCTGCTGATATGGAATCTGAGCACAGAGGGCTTCCCACAGAAGGCCTCCTCTATCTACAGGGATGGAGCAGGAGTTAGCTGATGGATATACTAATCTCATTGTTCATGTACATAATTACAGTCTCAGGGTTGTGAAGCTTTTTAGATAATGACGGTTGAGAGAAGGAATTTACGCAGCTTTTGGAATATCCATGAAATATTATTTGACTCTTGAATACAAATTCTCTGGCTGGGGATTCTCAGAGGGAGGCCATGCTGCTCAGGAGCCACTCAGGGGGCAGGACACAGGCTGGACACCATAGCAGCAGGAAGCCAAAGGGGGCATCTTTTTGGGGTGGGCAGCGGAGGGAAAAGTCATCCCATTGCACATCTCAGGACTGTTATCAGCCATTGGCCAACAAAGGCTGAAAGACCCCCAGGAGGTGGGTGGGAGTGTGAGGTGCTGCTCTGCACCTCTGAACTCTGGAAGTGGAAAACTTGCCATTTTCAGTTCAAATTAGTTAACAGGCAGCTCATACCTGCCTGTTCCCACACCATGCTGGCCTTTGATTTGGTAAAAGAAACTCAAAAAAGCCAGAGGTGTATGCGTGACTCAGCTCTGGTGACCTCCAGTTCCCTCTTCCTCTCTCTGACCGATGGCTCACGGGCTCTCCCTGGCCAACAGTTTGTAGAGTTCCCTTTAATTTTGTGTGTCTCTGTGTTTAAGGTCAGTGAAAGCAGGATCTGCTCAATGCCTTTGAAAATCTGACTGATAGTACTTCAGAGGTCAGACAGTGTAAAATGAAAGTGCCCAGAACTAAAACCCATTTTTGGTTATCTGGCCCATAACCTCTCCATGGTTTTGCGTCCTTCTCTGCAGACTGGAGTGAATAACATTAACCTCCCTTGCTGGAGGGCAGAGCGGCTTACAGACTGCTTACACACTGCTCCAACATGAGCCAGTGGTGCTGAGAATTCTTTTTATTATTAGGACACAAGCTCAACTGACACCTGCAGCTCCTGTCTCTGTGAGCTCTGCTCCCCAGTGTCTGCTCCCCTCTCCCTGCATGGGGCACTCAGGGAGCACCAGCAGTGCCCCAGCCATGCCTGGGTAAGGGCTCCCAGCCAGACTTAATTCTCATCAACATTTTCTTGTGTGTCCATCACCCCAGCCTTGTCCAGACCTGTTCTGGGCTCAGTTTTCTGTGTCCTCTCAGTTGTTGCTTCCCTGGAGAGGTCCCTCAGCAGATCTCCTGCAGGTACCTCACCTGCCATGTTTCCTGAGGGATGACTGAACACTTGATCCTGCACAGTGCTCTGTGCAGCACAGGCTGCAGGAAAAACTTGCTGCCTGGTAGATAATGTGCCCAGAAATGAGAGCTCCCCTTGGTGTGCCCTGAGTAATCACCAAAGATAAATGTGGGTGCAGTGTCATTAGAAATGCCTCCTGCTAATGCAGCTTAAGTGCTAATTCTTGTAGCTCTTCCATTGTAACAGCAAGAGGTTGATCTTTAATTGGGTTTCATGCTCTAAATGCTTCGATGACAAAGGTTTGAACAGGTGAGGAATGACTTACAGGAGCTGGATGAATGTCTGTGAGCATTGGGAATCACTATCCACTGTCCCTTCCAGATGTGATGAGAGAGAATGGAACTGGAGGCACAGCTTGGGCTGGGGCTGCTGGTTTTCAAAAGGTGACAGGAAATGATGAACATGGTTGGATTTTGCCTTTCACCCACATCACACACCCAGCCTTTCACAGCAACATCAGGTAGTTCTTGGGCTGATTAGGAGGGTTTAAAAAACCTTAAGCTTTGCTGGAGGAAGGATTGTGACCTGGGTGGTGGCACTGAGCTGTCCAGTGCACTTTGTCATCTTCATGTCCCAGGAGTCCCTGTGCTGGCTCCCAGCCCTGCTGGCAGTACAGAAATGCTCCTGCACCAGCCTCACTGCTTGGACCTCTCTGGATCACCCAAAGTGTGAGAAATGTGTTGGCCCTCATTGCTAACACACACTTAAAATGCTAATAGTGAGTAAATAGCTTTTCTTTTCATACTTCTTAAAATCAGATTTCTTGTTGTAAGATGGTGGCTCTGGCTGCTGCCACTGTGCCTTTCCTTTATTACTGTCTGTATAAGATGGACTGTGGAGATCTCATACAGATTTTATGGGAACTATTTTATTTATAAGAATTTTCCTAGTGTCAGATGGATCTGACACTTCTGGAGTCCCCTCTGCCATCCCCATGCAGGAAGACAGCAGGAATGTTAAGACCCTGGCTCCCACCCCCGACATGGCCCTGGGGCTTTTGTGCTTTTGTGTCCTCCCAGTCAGACTCGGGGCTGAGCTTCTCTGGGGCTGAGCATCTCTTGGGGCCGGGAGGAGGAGCTCAAAGTCACATTAACCGGGGAATGCTCAAACATCCTGTGTGACACAACCCACCCCGGGAAACACGAGGCGATGCCACCACCGCTGAGCTGCCAGGTCCCCAGGAGCTGCCGAGGAGCTGTCCCTTGTCTGGCAGTGGTAATTAAAGGGCTCCCCTGGGCTGTCTCTACGAGGGTGCTCTGAGTCTGGGCAGAGTGAATTTACAGCAGGAAGAGCTCACTGCATTCCCTGTTGCTGGAATTTGCATATCACACTGAGGGAAACAAGACAAGCAAAGCACAGCTATAAATCACCAGGCCAGAAGGTGCATTTTGTTCCTATCCCAGGTAGGAGGATTTTTCAAGCAAATAACAGAGGAAAAGCCCAGCGCCCCCAAAGCCCTGTGTTTGCTTGCTTGTGTCGCCCTGCCATGGTGTCATGGTGATGGGGAGCAGCTCAGCCCTCTTCTTGGGTCCGGCTTGTGGCTCCTTCTCCTCTCTGTGATGTTCAGGAGGTGGTGGCTCATGAGGGAGCTGGGAGCCGAGACAAGGGGCTGGGACACACTTGCCAGGTACCTCACACCTGGGCAGGTGTCAGAGCTGGGTGCAGGAGGTGCTGCTGCCCCAGGGAGAGGCAGCAGCTCAGCCACTGCTGCTGAGCCATCAGCTCCTATTGCTAGTGCTGGATCGCTGCTCGCTCTTCTCTGTTGGCACCTCTTCCCCCAAACATGAGCTGGTTTCTGCCTAAGGCACTTCAGAGCAAGTGAGGACACCAGCTCAGGCGATGGTACAGCAATAGCAGATGAGCCTGAAACTGGAGGGTTTGCAACTGGTGCTGAGTGTTTAGGAGAATCCAGCCCTCTAGAGCCACTCAGCCAGGCTGAGATTTGCTTTGCTTGAGGTTATTGGATATGCCTGAGTTCTGAGCAGGAAACAGATCATTCATCCTTTAAAATCCTTCCCCCTCCCTTCTCTTCTCCTCTCCTCCCTCTCCCGCCCAGGTGGGAAGCTCAGACATGTGTGTGTGTGTTGTACCTGTGCCACTAATGACATCCCGTGCTGCTCATCCCAGGTGATGGTTTGTGCAGAGACAGAGCGCTGCATCCCCGGCATGGCAGCCCTCCCCTGGGATCGGCAGCTGGATGTGCTCAGATCCATCAGGGCCAGGAAAGTGCCCTTGCTCAGTAACTGAGGCAAATATGTGTGAAATAGGATCGCTGCTATAAATAGCAGCGGGCTCATGAGAACATTGTTTATCGCTGCGGTGGGTGGTGTGAAGGCTGCCCTGCACTTTCCAGCAACGCAGGAATGATGCTATCCCACTCCCGGCCCATTTATAGCCAACGGAAAAGATAAATGCGTTGGGTGGGAATTTTGAATTCCATAAAGACTTATTCATTGTTTTTAGCCCTCTCTTGCTTTCTCAGTGAAGACTGCAAAGCCATCAATCACACCCCATAAGCTTCTTCATGAATCGCATCCAAATGCTTGCAGGAATGCCCACCACCCCGAAGCCTATCAAAGTCAGCTCCTGCCAACTGAGAGCATGGATCCCTGCTCCCAGGCTCCTCTTCCTGGGGAAAAAATAGCTGTTCCTTGCGCTATTTCTGGGTGACTCTGCAGGCACCTCCCATGGATGCACTGTTATGTTTTCTGCTAAGGCACATTAACATCTCCAGAGGACTCTGGCTGTCAGCTCCAGCCCCAAACAGTTCTATGATGCTGAATTTTAAGCACCAGAGTCAACAGCATTAATCACGCGCTTAAAACGAAGCACTTTGGTAAGTCTGCAGGATCAAGGTCTTAAACTGCAAGATCCTTGGAGTGGGGTCTTTCCTTGTGTGTGGACAGATTAGCGCTCAAATAAAAAACATTGCTAAGAACTGCCCAAACTGCCATGGTCTGTGAGGGAGTGCAGTGCATGGGAGCGAAGGCAGCAGAGGAAGGAGGATCCACCTCTGCCAAGGCTCCTCTGTGCTCCTGTCCCTGTTATCCCTGTCCCTGGGGCTCTCCAGGCCCCTCTCCGCTGCACAGATTCCTGGATGCTTGCTGCCTGGTGGATGAATTAAGTTATCCTTTCCAGTAAGTGCATTTCTCAGTCACATTGTTCACCAGAGGAGATGCGAAATCCTCGCAGCGTTCCCTCTTGTGCATAATGTCACATTCCCAGCTCCTCTCCCTCCTGCCTCCCGCCATCAGCTGCGCCGAGCTGAGAATGCCCACGAGCGAAGGCACGGAATATGCATGATATGCTCCATCATGTAGGACCAAATCATTTGCTCCCTCTATAAATCTATAGCCAAATCACTTTGTTTCCACATAAGAATCTCACGCTGTGTAAAACTAAAGGAGGAAATAATCGTGTGTCTGTCGAGATGTTTATCTCAGCCCTTCGCAGCCTCGCCAGCTCCTCATCTTTTAATGAGGGAAGGAAAATCAGTCCTCTCCTCCTGCAGCAAGGGGTTTGGGGAGGAGATGCAAATGCGTTCCCCTCCCTGAGTTTGCCGTGTTGCTGTAAAACAGCAAACTTAATAAATCTCGCACAATTGGGCACAAGTCTTGTTTCCTTAAAAGCGATGTTCTCTATAATTGTCTATGACACAACATGCTACATATTAGTTATTTTTCCCTTAGTAGATCATCAGAGCACAGTGAAGCATTGCAACCGAGGTAATTGAATGTCTTCTTTAAAACAATACGCTGCAAAAAGTCTCCTGACAAGTGCCAGTGTCTTATTTTGAACAAATAACACCACGGATTTAGGGGAGAGGGAAGATTTCTGGAGGAGAGGGTGGTTTTGGGCTGTGGACAAATGGGGACTTGGCATCTGCTGCAGGAGAGCAGGTGAGCAGGTGCAGGCTGGTGGAATCCATGGGCTGGTGGTGATGAGAGATGCCTGAATTCTCGGCAAAGCCACAGAGGGGACCTCACGTTTAACTTTGCTGCCTTAATGCACATTCATTTAATGCACCTGCCTGCTCCATGCTGATCCTTCAAGCTGAAGCAATGCTGCAGGTGGACAGATCCTTTCTGCTGCCGTGTTCCCAGGGCATCACCGTGGGGTTCTGGGGCCAAGGGATCCTCAGCTGGTCCAACACCACCTGCACCTCCTGGCCCTGCTCCTCGGGAGAACCCTGACCTGGTCTGGCACAACCTGCACCCCGCCCTGTCCTGGCTCTCAGAACCAGAGCACACACAGGCAGCATATTTGGAGAGTTTGGGGNTTGATGCTTTTGCCTGTAAGTACAAATGTGGGTCTATGTTCTCGGAGGGCTGCGTTCCCTCTGCAAGGTGTGACATTTCCTGGAAGGAATTTCAAAGGGCTTTGTGCAAGGTGTTAAATAAGCTCTTAAATAAAACTGAACCAGTGAGTGCTGAAGCAAAGTGAACATTTAAAAATGTATGTGTACATTTAATTAGTCCAGGAACAGCGATAAAAGGAACTGCTAAGACACGTTTATTAAAACTAATGCAAGACAAAAATATATCTTAAAATTTTGATGTGATAAAAAGACTGTTAAAACATTAAATAGTTACCCTGTAGGTTTTTTTTTCTTTTAAGCGTGTCACAAATTCTGTGAAAGAATAATTCTTCTTTTATCCTCTTTTTCTTTTCCCCTTGGCTTCAGTCCCTTGTCCTCCTGTTTTGCTACTGAGCAGGAAGGAAGAGGTAAAATCTTTGGCAGTTTTAAACAGTTTCAAAATTTTGGTCCAAGTTGGATATGAAAAATCAAAAATGTCATGAAAAAATGTAAATATGGTAAATGATTTTCCACCCACCATAAAAGAGAATCCAGATCCAAACCCTGTGCTGGCTGTTGGAGCCGGCTCAGCTCCCTCCCAGGGCCAGATCTTCTGATTCCTCCTGCTCACCAGGAATGGATTCTGCCAAGCACTGCCAGACCCTTCCATCCTGAGAGGATGTTCCAGTGTCACACCAGTGCTGCTGCAGGTGTGACAGGAAAGAAAATGCATGTTCTTATTTCAATGAATGTGTTCCAGTCCCCTGCACAGTAGGTGTAATCAGTCTCTCACTGTTCTTGTGATTTTAATCCCTGTTTGCTGTTGCAGCTGGGTCTGAGCCCACAAACTGAGGATGAATCCTGTCTCTCACGGGAATGGGTGCAGTTATCCAGCACCCCAGTCCTGGCCCAGCCTTCGCAGGGTGATGCTCATCACAGCTGCTGGGGAAACAAGCTGAGAGTGGAGGGTCCCTGGGTGTTGGGAGTGGCACTGGACTCCAGGGCTGGCCCAGGCTCAGTGGGATGCCCAGTCCTGCCATGAGCATCCCTCCCTGGCTTGAGGCCATCCTGGCTGCAAAGGCTGGAGTATTCCCCAAGAATTCCCCAGCCGGTGACCAGCATGGCCCCTGTGATCTTGCCGAGGTGTGAGCAGGCAAGGAGAGGCTTGGGAGCCCCATCAGAGGCAGCCTGGGTGGACACACAGCACTGGGGTCCTGTGGGGGTGAGCATGGGGACGTTGCCTTGCACTTGCCTTTGAGCTGCATGAGTGCCCTGCTTTGCTCACCTCTACTGCTATTTTTATTTGCTTTTTGCTAATCCTGTTAACAGGATGGGAAGAGAAAAGACTAATTCACTTTAACTCCAATGACTTGTTAATAATTGATGTATTGACACGAGCAGGCTGCCTGATGACCTTAAACAACCACCCAAATCCTGTGCCGAACTGTTTGACCTTTTAAGCCAGTTCAGATTCTTCCTACAGAAGAAACTGGTGTCCACTTTGATTTAGTGCAGGAAAATCCCCCTTAACCTTCAGGTGTCGGTGAGGATGTGTTTAATTTACAGTAAAGCCAAGTCATGATCAGCAGGAGAATGAAAAAGTCCTTCTGTGGTGGGAAGTTATTACCAGTCCCTCCACAGCAATGATCTCTCCAGCTCAACAAGCCAATACCTCTTTAATTATTGAAAAGATGCCTCCAACAAGATGTGGAGCCACTGGCTCTGGGAACAGGTACCACAGAACTTCTGTGACACCCTGGTGTGTCAGGCTGAGCAGTGTGGTCACAGCTGTGCTCAAGCTCTGGAGGAGCCTCTCATTTATGGAGGAGCCAATTCCAGTTCCCCTGCACATCCTGGTCAGCAGCTGCTGCTCTGGATTTGGCCCCTGTGAGAGATAAAAGGATGATACCTGGTGCATGGTACAAGGCATCCCACCACTGCTCACCTGTGTGCATGTGCAGGAACAGATCAGGATCCATCTGTGTGTGTCCAGTCCTGCACACATCCATAGGTGGTCACCCATGCCTTTCCAAAAATGTGCCTTGTCCCCAGGGTGCTCCAAGGCAATACTGGGAATCCTGTGAATCCATCTCATCTTGCTGCCTCTCCTTTCCATGGCCCCACTGGGAGTGTGGAGCAGCCCTGTGCAGCGTCTGGCTGGTCCCTGGGGTGCTGAGGCCCAGGGATGCAGGGTGCAGGGATCAGCATCTCAGCATTTTAGGTGCTGCTGAATCTGTGGGTTTGCCCAAGAGCTGGTTGCTTTTGAGGGAGTGCACAGCACTCTATGATGGCAGCGAACTGCTGCAAATACCCAAATATCCTTTAGATTAACACTGGGGTCAGATGCTTTAATCCTTTGGGAGGGATCCCAGAGTGCCCAGGGGACAGAGGCTGAGCAGGGGGTGCCTCAGAGTGAGGGGAGAGGTGCCTCAGAGTGAGAGGGGAGGTGACTCTCTCCCTGCAGGGCTGTCACCAGGGCACGGCCATCCTTTTCTCCCGCAGCCGGTGCCACACACCGTGGTGCTCTCCAAGTGGCCCCGGAGGAGCCCGGCATCCAACCGCACAGGGGGCCCTGCTGTGGCCGAGCCCCGGCTCTGTGCTCCCAGGCGTGCCGGTGGCGAGAGGCAGGCGGTGCAAAGGCTGCTCAGCAATTATCAGCAGGAAAATCTGAGACTTCACCAGGCTGCTTAATTAAGCCCCCATGTGGCCTCTTGGAGATTCATCACACGGCGCTGGAAATTGTTCCCACCATCCTCACTCCCCTTGGAAGGGCAGGGAGCACTGGGAGAGCCTTTGTTTGGGGTTTTTGGACCTTGCTGTTCCCCTGCAGGGATGCCCCTCGGTTTGTACCGCTGTGCTGCGCGGCAGCGTGTCGGCGTGGGGAAAAGCCCAGCCCAGCAGAAGGGATGTGGATTTATCCTGATGGGAACAGTTTACTCAGCCCCTGCAGAAACCCATCACTGCTCCTTTGCCTGCTCCCGCCGGGATAACGCCGAGGAGCACTCCGTGTTCTCCAGCGGCGCCTGCCCATTTGCCCAGAGCCCTCCTGGAAAGGGGAGCTGGATCCCAGGGGGAAGGCGAGGTGCAGATCTAGGGGATTGTGGGGACACCCGGGAGCACTGCGGGGGCACGAGAGGAGGGAGCAGGAGGAACCCGGGGGTGGTCACTGCCCTGTGCCCCCCAGCCAGGCTGGTCGGAGCCCCCGGCGCTGCCGGTTCGGTCCCGGTCCGGCCCCCCCACAGCGGCAGGGGAGGCTGGGGGAGCTGCTTTGTAGAACTGAAGAAACTCCTCCACCACAGAGCCTGCAAGCTCATTTACATACTCCTAGTTTAATTCTCCTAGGGTATGCAAATATATGCAAACAGCAATCCAGAGAGAGTCAGAAATAGCACAGAACATTAAAATCACCCTACTTGAATATTGTTTTATGCAAACGATGTACGCACGCAGTGTGTAGCTGATTTAAATAGAAGCAATGTCAGCATGGCAGTTATTTACCCTTCCAATGATCTTAGCAATTTTTTTTATTAAACTTATATAAAATATATTGAACAGGCACCAAGAATGTAGAGAGTATTTTAATGTTAGCCTTAACTAACACTAAGGAAAGGGCAAGCTTCTCTAGCTGCCTGCACGAAGGGCAGGGAAGGGTTATTTTTCATCATTTCCCATTTGCATGAATGATACAAGATTTGTAAACCCTGACGCTGCTGGTATCGATTATCCGAGCTCCATTCCTGCCCCTCGGAGGAGCGCGGGCCCCGGTGCTGCGCAGAGCCGTGCGGATCCAACGCCCTTGCGGCGTGAGCACACGGTGTCCTGGTGCGGGGAGGTGGGCAGGGGACACCGGGGTGAGTGGGGACAGTCGGGGTGTGGGGCTGCTCCATCCCCGACTCACACTCCTGGTGATGCCGGCAGCGCTGGCGTCCCGCAGCACGCCCAGCATTCCCTAAATGCTCACATCCGAGGGGAGGGGAGGGTGGGGGGACTGGTACAGACCGGCTGCAGGAGGACCAAAGCACACTGCCCCCCGCGGGGAGCCGGGAGGGCTCCTGATCGATTACAACATGCCCCCAAAAATGCCCTTGCTTGAGGGGGTTCCCTCCCTCAGGGAGCGGCTGCGGTGCGGGGCTGGACCCAGCAGTACCTTCCCTGCTTCCCGGGGGCCGGGTTTGCACCAGGGCTCAGACCATCACACAGGGAGATGGGCTCCTTGGGTTTGTGTCACTCATTCACAGCAATGGCCCCACACCAACCTGTCCAGGCTGGCTGGGGTGGCTGGGATGGGCTCTCCACTGGGAGGTGATGCTAAAAAGCCCTGATGATGGGCTGGGCTGGGAGAACTGACAAGGACTTGGGCACACTGGGCACAACTATTGTCCCTTGTCAGGACATCTGTGGGCAGGGGACAGTCCCTGGGTGATCCCCAGGGATGTGACACAAGGGACACCCCCGTCCCTTGTGGGAAACAGCTCCTGTGCTGGGATTTGCCTTGCTCAGATGCCCTCATTGGGCATCAATCCCTGGAGCTGGGCCCCACATCTCCCTGCCCTATGGAGTAAATGAATGTCAGAGGGAGGGAAGATGGGGAGCACTGGGCAGATGGCTCCGTGTGTCACATGACAGACACTGGCTGTGCTCCGTCATGGGCATGTCGTGGGCTCTGCTCCATCGTGGGCATGTCATGGAGCTGCTCTCCTAGCTCCACTGAGGGGTGCACTGAGCATGGAGTCAACATTCCTTCTAATTAAACACCAAGGGCATTATGGTTGTGCCCCACATGGACTATTGGTTGGGCACAGGGGAGGCACCCAAGGGCAGGCAAGGAAGGTCTGACCCAGTGTCATGCAAGGCTGGGACAGCCAGAGCCTCTTCCCATGCTGACAAGTCACCTAGGGGCCACTAAGTCAAATTCTAGGACTTCTGCTCAAAGTTTTGCGGTACAATAAATGGTCCTGAAGCCCTTTCCTACAGTAAGATTTCTGCCAGGTGCCTCCACACATGAACTGCACAGCTGAAGACAGGAGTGGGCATAAAATGCATTTTGTTTGCTTCAATTTCTTTTAAATATTGTCAGGCCAGTGCCTGGCTGTTTGAATGATCACGGCTGCAGAGGAAATGACTGTGCAGGACATTTTTTCAGTCAAGCTCACAGTTGCATTTTATCACCAGTCCTGTTAAAGACACGTGAGAGGTTTCATTTTTGCCTCAAAAGCCTCCTCTCCACGGAGGCAGTCAAACATCTAATTTTTAAATACACGTAGAACAAAAAGGCTCAGAAGACATTGAGTGAAATATCGTGTGTCTGTGCGGGTCTGAAGGGGAGCATGTTGCAGCAGGCAGCGCAGGGCTGGGAGTCACATCGCATTAGCACCACGTGCCAAGAGCTTCCAGCAGCCCTGGGAACACCCGGGGACGCCGTGCACACACCCCCAGTGCCTGTGCCTGGAGCACTGGACACGGGGCTCTGCAGCCCCTGCTCGCTGCAGCCACCTCAGCACACGGGAGAACTCGTGTCCAGCGCCGAATTTCACCGCAGGGGACGTGGAGGCTGGAAGAGCCCGTGGGAGAAACACAGAGCGGAGCTCTCCTCTCCACTGGGAATGTCACTCCCTATATAGGATCTGCCTGTCTGCTGTGTCTGCAGGCGCTGGGAATCACTGTCAGCACTGTCAGACAAGGGTTGGTGTGCCTGCACAGCTCCCAGCGTGCTCCCATCCTGCTTCCATCCTGCTTCCATCCTGCTTCCATCCTGCTCCCATCCTGCTTCCATCCCGCTTCCATCCTGCTTCCATCCCGCATTCTCATCCAGCCCAGTGGTATTTGGGGCCGTTCAGGTGTGCTCACACTGGTGGGTGGCTCCTGCCTGTGCCCTGGAATGATATTTAAACATCAGCAGCTCCCAGTGTGTGGCTCTACTGCAGAGTGTGTTACAGTGGAGTGTAGAATCATGGAAGCACAGCCTGGTTTGGGATAAAAGGGACCTTAAAGGCCATCCAGGTCCTGCCCCTTGCCACAGGCAGGGACAGCTTCCACTATCCAAGGAGAACAGAACAGCTTGGTAGGATGCAGGACAGATTTCCTTTGCTGTCCCTGGGTGTTGAGCAGCATCCTCAGAGCAAAAACTGTGTGGTTGTTACTGAAAACAGCCTGAATGTGTAAGAGAATTTGTCTGGTGAGGCTGGAATTACTCCTGGCAGGGGGTCCTGGCTGTGCCTCCCTCACAGCCCACTCCAGCCCCGGGGGCCCGTTGTTGGTTCCCTGCCCAGAAACAATTTTCTCCGGAGCAGGCTGTGGTTGGGAGGGAGCCGCTCCCGGGGCTCTGGTGTGCCGTGTGCCAGGGCCCAGCTGCCCTCACGGGGCTGCTGTCCTGGGTGAGGAGCTGCAGCGCTGGCAGCTGGTGCCACGCTCCTGGGGGCTGGTTTGAAACCCTTTGGGGGTGGAAACTTTGCTGCTTAGTTCTGGTGCTTCCCCCATCACACTCCGGATTACTGCCAAGATGGGAGACGTGTCCTTACTGAAAAGCTGCTGCCAGGGCACTGCTGTCCATTTCCATGAGCAGAGCTGCTGTACAGGTGGTTCCTTTCCCTCGGGATTGCTTTGGAGGTGGGCTGGCTCGGGGGCAAGCTGCCTGCACATGGGGGAACCTTCCTGTCCCTCCAGGGCTCATCCTTGGGAACTGCATCACCCCAGGGTGATAAACCCACATCCCATCCAGCCCTGCCTTGCCCAGCTCCCACCCCACAGTGGCCTTGGAAACTCTGGGGAGCTGATTCTCAGAGAGGTGTCAGCCTCACCTTTCCCGGGGTGCTGAGCTCCCTTTATTCCTGTTTTTGTGCTGTCAGCTAGAAAAGTCATGTTACTGAGCAAAGCTCAAACAGCCTGGATCCCAAAATCCTCCAGGGAGGAGCTGTCCCTGCGGAAGGGGAGGCAGAGCCAGGGAGTGATGCCCCAGCCCCATCCTGGAGGGAATGTCAGTGGGTGTCTGTGCCCTGCACAGCCCCCCACAGCAGGGCAGCCTGGGGAGCCCACCCACACCACAGGTCTGTGCCCCTACAAGTGTCAGTAACCTGCTCAGGTCCAGGGATGATCCCTGGCACCAGAGAAAAATTGTAGTGTCTCAGAGAGAGGAACAACACCAGCCGCCGATGTAGCTGTTGGTGTTTTTATCACTGAAGCCTTTGGAGGGTGTTCAATGGGGACCTGGTGTTTATTCAGGGAGATCCTCGCTGCCGCGACCTTCCTGAACTGCCACATTCCTTCTAATTATGATTGGCAGCTCATGGAAATTCGGGCCCTTGATTGGCAGCTGAAGTAACTTTCTTCCTTCCCACAATTCTTCAGGTTCCTTCCCATCAATAGACATAATGTTGGCCACTTTTCTGGGATAAATAGCAACCTTTGCCCCCCTCCTTTATTTGGCAAACGCTCAACACTTCATTCTTTTCAGAAAGCCCCTTGGAATGCAGCTGAGAAGGGCCTCAGCAGTGCTGTACTCCTCCTCCTCCTCCTTCTCCTCCTCCTTCTCCTCC